>JAQIWJ010000064.1:0-40241 GCA_034695185.1 Discolaimus major
GAAAAGAATCTCGATTGTCCACGTGTTGCATTTATTGTCATAAGCAGTTTTGAATAACATTGCGGGAATTCAAATTTCGATCATCAAAATCGCAAGAAATGCATAAAAAGCTGCTATAGATTATATCGAAATACAGCTGGAAATGGAAAACTGCATCAGAACGGTCAAAGCCAGAATGACCATACTATGGTCACTGAACAAGAAAACCAGTGTCCAGTTGTGGTCACTCAGACTAATACGTATTTGATCACAGTGTAATGGCTATTTCGAGAATTCTCAGTCGACTGATGACCACAAAGTGACCAACGGACTCAGCTCGACGAGAAAAGTCGATAAACACCACGCACATGCTTGTATCTTATACCCCAATAGGAAACTTCTAATCACTGTATCTCATTAACGGCCAGATAAAAAAAGGTGGGAATGACCTATCATGTAGAGCTGGTCGAGCTGATAAAAAATGATCTATATGTCCAATCATAATAAGATACATGGGAAAGCATATAATAATTAGGCACTGAAATTCACATTACTCTAACAACGGAATTTGCCATGGTAAAAATTGCGCAATACGAACAAGGGGCATCTTTTGCTAATACGATTCAGTCATTTCCGATGTGATTTCCGCGCTAGATACGATCGTATGATTATGATTATTCGGTCCGTTATGCATATTCAAAATATTACTATTGGTGGAATTTGTACGGACTCGAAACGCGTCTGAAAAAAGTGCTTATTCAGTATGGATTCTCCGAATGCAATGTAAAACATACTCATCGGCGGTGCAAGGAATACGTTTTGAGTACCAGGCAAAGGTCGTAAACCTAATAATGGAGTGTACATATTCGGATTCGGTACTAATAAAGTAGCCCATTGCGAGCCGAACGTTTGTTGCGAAACTTGTTGACGCCTCACGTTCTTCTCCGGCTCGAATAAGCAGATCCAAACTTTCGGTGCGTACAAACAAAGCAAGGCAACTTTTCCGCTCAACGTTATACAAATTGATAGTGTGGTTAATTGGACCTGAAAAATTGGACTTGTTTGTTTGTTGATCTACACCTGCTCCCAGTCGCAGATGGAGTGACACCGAATACGCACAAACTTTATACCGGCAGGGAGAATTGAACCCTGGTCTGATGAGCAGAGAGAAAGAGTGCTAACCACTAAACTAGAAGATTGCATGCCAAGTGTGGCATACTGTAATCGCCCGGAACAGGGGGCTTACTTTGAAATCACTTTCAGTGCCGAAATATAAAGCCACGAATGCTAGCCAAATAATGCACGTCGTGTACATTGTGAAACCGATGAATTTCGCTTCGTTAAAATTCTCCGGGACCATTCGTGTTTTCACGGCGTATACGGTGCATAAAATGATCAACATCGCGTCGTATCCTAACGATACGAGGAACCAATGATCGTCTTGAGCGCATTTCGCAACTACTTGACTCCGAGTGGGATAAACTAATTTCACGGCTGGCGGATCGATGGCTAACCAGACCAGAGAGGTTAAAACTTGAAACGAGATTAGAATTCCCGCGATGACTAATTGCGATAACGGGCTGATGAATCTGCATCGTCTAGCCGTTTGAGCGCTGGTGAATATTCTATATATGCGATGCGTCTTCACTAGCATGGCCGAATATAAAACCGCGAATCCCAAACCGACGGCTACTCGCCGAAGACCGCAAATCAACTTATTGGGCGGCGTTAAAACGAAGAACGTGACGCCGAAACAAATCATCACTCCGGCCAATATGACGCAACTCAATTCGCGACCGGAGGCCTGAAAAATCGGTCAACTGAGATTGCGCAATTGGGACCACTCGCAATGGTCATTCGAAAATTCTCGAATTTCCTCACTTTGATGACAGGCGTGGACCAATATTTTGCGTAAACGGCCAGAACTTGTAAAGTCATAATCACGCCGACGGCCGCTAAACTGGACGCGGCTAAACTGTATCCGGAATCCCAATGCATATGCTCTATGGACATTGCGAAACAAGTTTTCCTATCCTCCTCCGGCCAATAACCGTCCGGACAATCCAAACACGTCAATTCGTCTTTCATGAATTGATGCGATGCGCACGGAATGCACGCCCAACAGCATCCTTCCGATTTTTCGATCATCTCTTTCCGTTCGCCCAACGAGCATTGGGGTGCGCAAATGGAACGAGGAGGACGACCGTGGTGATTCAACCAGAGGATACGATCTTCGTCCATACTCAGAATACCGTCCCCTTTTAATTCGCGCCATTGACCGACTTCGACGTAATCGTATTTGCCTTTTCCCCCGTCCACCGATTGGTAATTCATGAAACGATAATTCGACGGACCGTCGCCTTGATGAGTGAAGCTAATTTTATTCTTAGTCACGCCTAAAATGCAGTTTTTAGAGGCTTGCTTGACCAAATGCGCATGATTTCGGATGACCATGGTCATTTGTGCAGTGACTCTTTTTTCAGCTGATGGCAGGGGTCAGATTATGACCACCTGCATGTGTGCATCAAATTGTACTAATCAGCAGTGATTTTTGGTCATTGCCTGGTCATTTTTGCAGTGATCCTTGTCCCACTGCCTCTATGCAAATGCACGGCGATCAAATTATTATGCAAATCAGCATTGATTTTTGGGTCATCGCCAAAAGCTACAGTAACCCCACGCGTACCGGTGAATGAAACGTTGAGCAAATAATCTTGATACAATTGCCTTCCGTTCACTCGTCTCAACGCCGGACACACGCCTTTTACGCCCAAACACGAATCTTTCCACATTCCGTGCAAAGCGTAGGCCAACGCGTAAACGGCATCGATGACGAATTGAACTTTATCGTCGGCTTGAAATTCGTGCACGTTTATCCGTTGATTGGGTTTGCAGGGTTTTTTCTTCGCCCAATATTCTCGACTCGATTGAGACGACGAAGAGGGGCGAGTCGAATTGCGCAACGAGCAATTATGCTTCGTTTCCCAGTATTCCAGGAACCATTGATTGCGCAATGTGATCGGGTTGGCCGGTGTCAGGGAAAGGAAATATTTCTCGAATTCAGGCACGGGATTTGATTCTAATGTAATGACGAATGCGTCTAGAAAGTTGGATTGGTCAAGGGTCAGGCAGTGACCTTGCTAGAATGACCAATGTGCATGGTCATCTTGTGGTCTGTGCTCTAATGTAGTGAGTGACCTATGGTCACTCCCAACAATTGACTTGGTCATTTAATGCAAATGACCCCTGGTCATTTGCTGGAAGCTTTCGGCTTGCGCACCTTCAGCAATATCCTCCCAGCCTCTCGTTGTGATCGGCCTCGTTTCCCACCCATCCGCGGCCAACCATTGTACGCGATTTTTCTCGCCGGTCCTTTTCACGTGCAACGAAGTGTACTGTAATAAAACCCGGGTATCATCGCCGCGAGTGAATAATACCACAACGCGCGGCCCCCGATCGGATCTCTCGATGGATTTGAATAATTGCTCGACGATCGTTTTCATTTGACTATGCTTGCCTAATTTCGCTTCCCACGCGATACAGATATGCTTATTTTTGGCGGAATTTTTAAACGCTTCCGCCAACGCTTCGCCGTATTCGCCGCCCGAATAAACTAATCCCACGTACGTCCAATTGTATCGATGGCATAAATCGGCCGCCGCTCGAGCTTGGTACACGTCCGAGGGTACTGTACGCGCGAAGAAATCGAATCGCGTTTTATCGCTCAAATCGGAACTAGTACTAGCCGGACTAATTTGAACGATCTCGAATAAACGCAACAAATGAGCCGTTTGAACGCTGACACCACTGTACGAACCGCCGATCACGCCGACCACCGATTGACGATTCGAGATTAGATTCGGACGAGTCCCGTCCGCGCATCGATATTTATGCAATTCGGCGCCCATCAATTCGCGGACGAATACTAAGGATAAATTCAACGCGTGACTCGGATTCGTGCACGTGTCCAAAATTCGTGCACCCAATCGGATACCCTGAAAAGGCGGTGGCATTTCACGCATTGCGCAATGCGTGGTTTTCCCCAATCTTACTGGTAATAATACCGGATCGTTATTGATTTTATCCAAGGCGAATAGCATGGCTTCAACCCTGTGTATGCCTCTGCCTTCGGATAATCGTCCGCACGGCGATCCCGAATCGCCCTGATCGTGAACAGGGAATAAACCGCCGAATATTAGATCGCCGTCGATTTTTATATGCTGATAACTGGCGAAACCGAAATATAAAACTTGACTCAATAATGTCAATACGGAGAACATGATGGTCAATTTCTCACATTATGGCAGAGAAAAATGATCATTTTTTCAATGGAAATATTCTCCTCGCTCTAACGATGCGCGCGTTTGAAAGCCGTTCAAATTCTTGACATTTTTTCCATGACTTCGAATTGACTTGCATTTTTCGAAGAGTGGCTGGTGTGGCAGTGGAAAAAGCCAATTTCCACATTTGGATACGGACGAATGGCTAGAATCATTTTTCGACCATACCCTCTTTGGCTGGCCATCATTTTTCAGTCGATGACGATTCGTCCATAATGCATGCAGGAACGCGTGTGGGCAAAAAGTGTCCACTCGAATTGGAAAAAGTCGCTTATACGAACGAGACTTCGTGTTCATTAAGGGGGGGGGGGATTTTCACGTTTTCCTGTTCAACTTCTCTGATCAAATTGAACCCAAGTGCATTGGCGTTGGAGAAAATGGCGCTTGGATTTTCCAGCTAAAATGCTAGGCCTGAAAAATGCTCGCATGTTTTGAATGGCCATGTAAACACGGTACCGAATCGATGAGTTTCTATATTGCGATTCTCAAAATCACCAACAGATTCAGCATGTTTGATTATACTGGGAAATGCACGTATTTCCCAAAGGCCCTTCTCATGATGCCCATCCCTAATCACAAAATCCATCAGAATATCGATTCCTAAAATCGATATAGACCAAAGCGGATATGACCATCGGATTCTCCATGGTCGATTGTACCGAAAAACATACCTGCCTCATTGAATTCGAGAGGCATAAAACGGCCCATCAAAAACCTACAGTATGCCTCGAGATTTCAGTCGTTCAATAAAACGCGTGGAAGGCATGAAAATTTATGCAGAAAACTTGGATTCTATGATAATCGATAATGCTGATTCTAATGCACTCTTCAGTTTTCATGGATTATGTCAAATAGATGTTGATCATTTGATCATATACTGAAAATATCGATTATTAATTGATCAGCAGATGATCAGAGGCTGGGGAATAGAATTCTGCCACTGGTAGTATGACCAATAGACAAGATTCGAGAAATTTGCATATGTATATTTGCAAAAATCAATCAATAAATCGTGCATATAATAGATTATACGGAAAATTACATGGAATTTCGTACATGAAATTGACAATACTCTTTGCATTACGGGACCGTAAATGGTTCAGCACATTTTACAATGATAATTCAAGAATATTAGGCATACTGTAAGCGCTCCAATGCCCAATGGCACCACGACTAATAATAGGATTAAATGCCTATTCGGCGAGGTTCTTTCGTTGCTCTGTTTGGCGCTCAAATCTTCCAGATTCCTCGAATCGAAACCGGATAAATCGACGGGATCGGGATTCTCGTCGTATTTCTTCAACAATTCCCTCATATGAGAGAACGTATTGCAAAAGTCCCTTTTGCAACTGCATACTTCCTCCCAATCGTCCAATTTACGTACGCATCTATCCAAGGATTTGGCTTGATCAGTTGCGCAACGTTGAATGAGATCGACTGGAAAAAAACAGGGTCTTTTTCATGGTCTACTGTATATGATGCTTATCAAGCTATATTTCCAAGGCCCGCGGTTCGAATCCCTCCATCCGCATTGCGTTTTTTTGCATTTTAAAATATACGCTTACGGTCATTCTTGAAACCGACAAGGCACCAAGAACCATCGCATAATGGACCTTTACAATCACCGGCCGTACAAAAGCATTGTACAGTATTGCCAGCTTCTGCAAGAAAAAAAGCCGGAAATTTGCATTGATTTTTTGCTAGCATGCTTTTAACGATTTTCTCAAAACAAAGACAACGACGGCTAGTTTTTTGAGAAAGTTTTTTCCCCCAGTGCTACTTCAGAGGGAGGTAAGCTTTTTCCCTGAGGCGAAGTTTGAAATCTTACCAATTTCTGGTACGTACAATGTGCATAGCATTGAGATGAATTGGAATATCGTAATCGCGATCGAATACAATGATAAATATATTCTCATTATTTTCCAGCCTTTGTGCGAACTTCACATATGTGAATGCCCGATCTGGCTCCTTATTCTCGTCGAGCTTCGTAAAGTCTCAACATGCCACGAGGATTAAGGATGTTTAATCCGAGCTTTTTCACTAGCCGAGATTAAATTGAGAAATGCTGATTCGATCGATCGATTAGCTTTAATGATCAGTACATTTCCCTCGCCCACCCACTCTTGATTGAATCCACACGAATGCAATGGCTGTGTTGAAGGGGGGGGGGTCCTCTTTTTGGAGATGGAACCACTCGGGATAGAATTGGTACGTTTTCCACGACTGCCAAGTGAACTGGGGCCGGATGGAAGGCCGTGTATAACGAGTAGCACTTCTCTCCTAGGATGAAAGCTTCTTACTTTGACAAAAACGGCCTCCGAAGAAGCATAGCACCCGAGCGGATTTAGAAAAAGTTTGTTTCCCTGGTCTCTTCCGAATATATGAACCTAAAGAAAAAACTGTGCATATTGTAAAAATCAAAGCTAAATTTCGCATGGTATTAATTTATGATTTCATAGCTATGACGCCTGGTGAGGATGGAAAAAATACTAATCCCCCTTCTCTGTTTCCCTATCCAAAGAGAACAGATGTTTCTGAATAACTTCGGATTATGATCATTTCTCAACATGCGGGCCAATGGAGACTCATTATTTTTAGAATGGAGAAGACAAAAATGAGAGAACGCATGTTCGTACTAGTAATTTAGCAAAGGGCATGGATAAATTTTCAATGACACCATGAACATTTTTAAAAACACCCCCCCCCCCCCAAGTGATGAGAATGGAACTCGAGTAACCCACTGATTGAATGTAGTCTTTTTTCAAATACACACGAAGTGGCCCTCTTCCTTCCACTTGGAGGAGAAAGTAAAACGGAAACGGGGGAACTGCCTTCAACATTCACGCAGATATACTCCAGAATAGGATTTCGGGTCGATTTTTGGAGACTCAGTCAGGGGAAAAACGGAATACGTTACTTTTCTCTGTGCAAATTTTGAGAAGAGGCGGTGCTTGATTTTTTGGATATGGCTAAAAATGCATTTGCATTTTTGCAGAGCATTGGATTTATTATCGATGAAAAAATTGCAATGCAAAAGGTCCCCCCCCCCCCGGAAGGGCATAATTAATGATCAGGGACAAAAGGGTACCATGGCAATACGATAAACTAATTTTTCACAGCTAATAAATGGGCATTATTCCTGTATCAATCTTGATGCGTTGCTAATTCAGCCAAAAATGCTGTAACAGTTCGCATATATCCTAGATAATAAAATATCGATTATCGATCTCTGATCACCTGATCAGATGATGCATTGTTATCCGATGTAGATAAATCTGTGCTCATAATATCACAATTGGCTGTGTAAATCGCAGGATGTACTGTCAAAAATGCCCCCATATAAGGTATAGAGAAAATAAGAAATTTTCAAATCCTCTCATAAGCACAATCATCACCATATAAACACGAAAATGACATATTATCCTAATTAGAAAGCTATGCTGCTCTGTTTGGCGTTGTCAGATTTCAAATATCGCGCGTATTGAACAAATTGATCAAAATTATCGATTTCTGATACACGCGTGATCGATCGATTCTGATTGCATCGCGTTGTTCTCCGTGATCGGTTCTATAGGAAACATACTGATCCGGAATTGAATTAATGGGGAAAAATCGCGACTGGGCCTCGATGATCATGCGGTTACAGTATGCCTTCAGACAAAAATCAATAAAATCGATGTAGCAAGGAAGCGAATACATGTTGTCTAGAACAACGAAGCATACTCATTCGAATGGCGTTATGTGTATTCGTCTATCACGCGTAATTGTGTAGTTGATCACAATTATCGATTTCTCAAATATCGATTTTTTTAGTGATAACACCATGTTCAATGGATGCATCGTCGTCGATTGTAAAGAAAAACGTCCTTACACGACTTCCGAGCCAAGGGGGGCCCTAGATTATCATGAAAACTTTTTTCGTCAGATAATGAAGGAATCAGACACACCTTGATGTTATCAGATGCGTAGATTTCGAAAATGGTATTTATCTCATAGAAATCTTGCGTATCTCAGAAGTTATACCAAGAATGACCTCCAAAACAGGGGTCATAGGCTATCATGATTTGGATCGACCCATAAGATACCGTCAATTGGCCCCATACTTGCCCCAACGTTTGATCATGCTGGGGAACACCCAGACAAAATATCTTTTGTCAAGTGCAGCTTTTCATGAGCGATCCATACCCAAACGTCCAAAAAATGACTGTTGGGACAGGTGTGGGTCACTCACGTTTTGGGCTATAATTCCGGAGATATTGAACCGATTTGGCACAAACTTAGGGGAATTGTAGGGACATTATCCCTCTATAAATGGGAAAAATTTCATTGAGCTAGCTTGAGCACTAGTGGAGATATTAGCAATCATGTCAATACACTCAAAAATCATGATTTTTGGAAAAGTGACCAACTTTGGACCTCGATATCTCGAGATTAAAACAAAAGAAAGTGGGCGTCAAAATCAGCATGATTTCCTCCACAAAATATGTCATAATCAGCCATTTCAAGTTTTTCAAATGATACCTCCTTTCTGAAAATGGGTGAATTCTCTCAGGAAGTCACTCGTAACCATGCTGCTTCCTTTGGCGTTGTCAGATTTCAGGTATCGTGAATATTTCAAAAGGTGATCAGAAATATCGATTTCTGACACAAGCGTGATCGATCAATCTCGACGACGCCAGTCGATCGAGCGTGATCGATTATACAGGAAATTATATCCACATGCCTGATCTTGCTTTATTATACGCAAAATAATCACTGATCAAAGATCAGTCCTAAAGTATAGCCACATTGAAATTTCAAAAAAATCGGATTTGATAAGATTGATGCTCCGATTGCATATTTCCTGGGATAACTAACTATTCACGCCAATTCCAAAAATCACCTTGATTTTAGTATCTGATCGATATTGACCGACTTGATCAGAAACATCGATTTTCAATTTCTGGTCGATTTTAATAATACCAAGTGATAAAGCATGATCGACTGTATAGGAAAGCATTATTATATGTCGTCTGAATCATTCAATGATCAAGAAAAATCGGTGCCGATTGGCTTTGGCATACTGTAACCGCTATTTCTGTGCACCAAAGTTGCAAAATCACAGTTCTTCGGAAAGCATGATTTCAATGATAATCGACATCGGAGAGTGTATTGATCACGTTATTTTCAATGTACAATCGGTAAATTATGAATTTGATCACATGTATCGATTTCTGAAATATCGATTTTGGAGTGATCAGAGTATAATCAGTTGATAGAGCATAGTCGTTTGTATTGGAAACGTTCATATTTTTGCCAACATTAGTTCGAATCCGACTGCTCGATTAAATTCTGAATATTGCGCAATCTTGCATGCTTCTCGGAAGCGTCGAGTTCGAATCCCACCGCAGTGGAAATTTTTGCATTTCAAAAACCTTGCGTTTGCCTTAGAAATGCCGAAAAAATCGATACATTCCAATTTGCAATGAAGCATTTGACGCCTCCAATTTTACGGGGAATCCCTAAAATGATTTACTTCATCCATCGGCGTGCCTCCGTTTGGCGAAGCAAAAAAAGCGAGTCTAAATGCCTTCGCCCGCATGGATCATTTAAAAATTGGCTTCAATTTCTCGGTTCGGAGTTTTCTAGAAGCTTCTAATTACGCCTCAGGGCAGTGATCGATGCCCGAATGCATTCCTCAAAGGAACGCCTATAATCGCGTTTCGCGAAGGCGAAAGGTTTTTTGTGCCAAGCCGCAAAAGTGTTTGGAGTCAATAAGAAAAGGCCTTCTTTAAAAGGAAACTTCAGTTCCATTCCGACTTTTGGCCCGGAAGAATGTGCGCATTCAAAGTGACCGAAGATGCAGTGAGAAAAGTGAGCATTACTCCACCGCCCGCCGGATGGATGTCGCCTCGAAGATTATCCCCGATCCCGAGAATCGTACAAGGCCCTGAAGCTGGTCAATTATGGTCCAATCTGGCCGGTATCGATGATAAACAGGATACGTTTAAAGTCGATTTGAACGTACGCAATTTCAATAGCCACGATTTGAGCGTCAAATCGATCGGTAATCGATTGATCATCGAAGGGAAGCAAATCGAGAAGCAACCCAATAGCAAAACGTACGTGGCCAGGGATTTCAATCTCAGCTACGTTCTTCCGCAAGACGTGGACGTGGACGAAATGAGATCGTCCATTTCCGAACAAGGCATCTTGACTATACAAGCGCCGAAAGTACCTTCGCCAAGACCGTCACCGATGAATAAAAGAAAGAATTGATCAATATCAACATTCGGTCAATCAAATCAGACATTCCTCGTGTTTCAGATGTTTATCCGCACTCCAAATTCATGCTTCACAGTAAAGAAACCATCACAATACATGAACATTCTAATGCTTCATGGTGTCATCACATAAAAATAACCTAATTTGCCCACCCCGTCTGACAATATCCTTTGTGATCAAGAAATCAGATTGCATCTAAAATTCTTGCCTTGTGGCTCCGCTAACGGCCAATCGATCAGCTGCTTCGTTGCCGACTTCGCCTTGATGACCGAAGACGTGTACGAATTTCAACCGCCCACCGCTTTCTTCGAACTTTCGGATCAAATTGTCCAACACGAGTAGTTCTTCCAAATTCAGAATCTCGCCACCATCCGTCTTACGCCAATTGTTCTTCTTCCACCTCGGCATATAGCTCGTGATGCACATGATTGTGAAATGGCTGTCCGTACGAATCTCCAACGCCTTGATATCGCTTTCAATGGCCTATAATAAGATTACAATTAATTGAAACCGTGTGATATAGTATAAAGTCTTTACCTGTTCCATAGCCCTTGCGCAGGCTAATATTTCGGCTCGATTATTCGTCTGTCGTCCAGATGGTAACGGTTCACTGACGTTGCGTGGATCACTGGGTCCCCAATAAACGCCAACGCCGCCTTTAGCTCCATGTCGACCATTGGAAATACAGGCACCGTCCGTGTAGACCACTGTATATTGTAAATCGTCACCGGTCGTATGCGGACGTTTACTGGCATCGCAATCCGCCTGAAATGAAGCTTGTGATGATATGCAGATTTGCTAAATACAGCAGAACAAATTTTGCATCTGCTACTGAACATAAAAATCAATATTTACTGAAGAACTGGACGAAGAAATGGTCGCCGTACTGGAATCCGGACTTCGAAGCCGCTTTCGTCCATACATAGAAGGAGCGGCAAATCCATTGTCCACAGTCGATGATGGACCATCGTCAATGAAAGATTGAGCTTCCGCTTTCGTCTCGAATTTCTTGAATTGAGCACCGGTGAATTTCTTCACTTGAATTTCGCATTCCGGCCAAGTTCCGTAAATTCCGACTCGACGCCCTTTCCTGACGGCGTAAAAAGGCATTCCCAAATGAAACGATCGCTCGAATTTACGAAATATTAAACACAAACTGTCGCGTGGCCTGAAAAATGAAAGAATTTTATATTTTCACCATCAAAAAGGCGAATTCTTTCCTTACCGATGGAATGAATATACCCGTGTCGATATTATTCGACGCAGAGAATTCATACACAAGCAAAATATATCGATTTCGCCAGGAAATACGGGGCAAATGGTAAAACTGGTTTTCAAAGGAAAAAACTAGAAATTCTCGGAATTTCCAGGTGTTTGTGCGTGGTAGCAGACAATTTGATATAAGCGGTCATCGTACCCTTTGATCACTGTGCACACAATTCGTTTACCGTAATCCTGAGAAAATATTCGTCAATTTTCGGAATTCTTCCAAAATTTATTGATCGATTAAATTTCGGTGAAAATTCGATAATTTGCATCAATTATTGACGTATTCAATCATCGTAGTCCAAATGGCACCGCCGGATCGGGATGGACCCGTTATTTTCGGGTTAGATTATCCGGTAAGTAATTATTTCAGTTTTTTTGCGAATTTATGCATAAATTCGCGATTTCAGGCACGAATCATCGCTACTCAACTTGGAGAACAAGAGAAACCGATTTTTATTGCCGCTACGCAATCGTTGAAAGCTGTGAATCAAGTAAGATATTTCACTTTTTATGGAAGTAATAAATGAGAACAAATCGATTTTTTCCAGGTTTGCGTATTGGAATTCGACGAAGATACCAATCAAGTATCGAGGCATAGTTTTATTCATCGATTGGGCGAAGTCTGGCATCTCAGTTGTTCGCCGTTGCAAAAAGAATTGCTGGCTACATGTTATAATAACGGTAAATCGAAAGTTTTGCAGTGGTTTTTGCAATGGCAATTTTATTGCCTGTCTGCCAATTTGCAGTTGCAATTCCGCAATTCTTGAATGCAATCTCGAGATTGTAATTGCCAGACTGCAATAACAATCTTTCCTTTCAGTAACCGATGGTAAAATCAATTCCGGATGCAGTTTATGGTCATTATCCGAAGCTCAACCGACGGAAGACAGCACGGTTTCCGAATTAGTGGAATTATCGCGATTGGATTGCAATGCTGCGCAAGGCATTTCCTCGTAAGTTCTTATTTGCTTCTTTCTTTGAATCGTTGCATTGCATTCTTATATATTCCAGATTTCAATGGCAACCGGTGAGCGGTACGAAAGCTGTGGCTTCCGTGGATAATCGGCTGGTATTGGTCGATATTGGCAGTAGTGGGAAAACGCTGAAGGTATGCTCTGGTATTGAGCTGATTTCTTGTAGTAACGAATGCTGGTTTTTCAGATTAGCGACGTGATCGAATGCGAAACGAAAAGTCAACAGAAAGTGGGCGTTTCCAAATGGAACCCGCATCATAATTGTAATTCCATTGCGGTGATCTGCGAAGGATCAGTCAGGATTTACGATATCCGCTCGAAAAGGTGAGCATTTTTGCATGCAGCAGAATCTGTTCTGCATCTACGATCATTTTCAGCGTTCAGTTCAACTGCGATCACTGCCATGGTCCAGTCGTTCGCGATATGGATTTCAATCCAAATCGTCAATATTATTTGGCAACCGGCGGAGATGATTGCAAGATCAAAATCTGGGACGTTCGAGCGTTCAAGGAACCGTTGACCACAGCGAAGCATTCACATTGGTAAGCGTAATGAACTTTTGGCGGATCATTTTCTATACTCAATTATTTCAGGGTTTGGTGCGTCCGATATAATCCTGTTCACGATCAATTGCTCCTCAGCAGCAGCAGCGATGAACGACTCATCCTCCATTGCTTCTCGTCGTTGAGTTCGGAAACGTACGAATTGAACGATGAAACAGGAGAAAACGGATCAGAATCACCAAAGTAAGCTGATCAGATCCAATTTGGACCTGTACATACATGAATATCGATTTCAGGCTTACGGACGGCGTTGTTCGCGTATTCGAAGATCACGAAGAATCGGTGTATTCGTGCGAATGGTCAGCCGGTGATCCATGGATATTCGGTTCACTCTCGTACGATGGTCGTGTTATTATTAACAAAGTACCTCGTGCAGTTAAATACAAAATACTGCAGCTTTAAACGCCTGTTATTCTTGATTATATATCTTCATTATCTCGTGACTATCGTAAGTGAATTCGGTCGTTCCGATCACGACGAATAATGCAAGAATTTGTTGAATGCGTCGTAGCATTTCTGTATGTCGAATACCATTTGCTTCGACGTTTCCTCGTCGATCTCGTCCGTTGCACGCATCGAATCCAAATGTTGCAACCTGAAATCGGCTCGATTGTACGGCTTGTATCCGATCTTGGATATCCATCTTACCATCCGACCACTTTCTGCTTTCCTTCCAATCCGTCCGGCAATGTGCTCATACGATTCAACGCGTCGACCAAATCGCGGAAATCCGGATGTAACTGAAATCGTGGTTTCGTTATGTTCAGATGAGCATTGGCAAAAACCAGACTTACATCTTCCACGAGCCAACGTTGCAATTTCAAATCGTCCATAGTCGTGATGAATAGCTGAAATGAAACGGTGGCCTTGGTAATCAGCATCATGGAAGGAATAACACTTACCGATACGATATCCGCGATACAACGACTGGTATTTCCTTTGTCGTCTTTAATCGTGATTGGACGATCTTCACGAATCCGCTCCAATGCTGCTGGGCAGTTTAGCTGAAACAAGAATTGCGAAGTCTTGCATGGCCACGTTGGCAATAATCTTGGGCTGCGGTCCCAACGGGATGCAAATATCCAAGCTTACAATGCTGCTTACCTTGTAATGACGCATGAACGATTCCACATCCGCGAATTCGCCACCCACGACCAATTTCGAGGCAGCTTTGACTTGGACCAATAATTTGGAGCATGCTGCCGTGTACCTGCAAATAACCCTTATCAATTCACAGCTGATACGCATTGATGATCACTTACTCTTTCGGAGCAACGCAATCGCGAATATACGCTTTCTCCAAGCATTCCAACGTGCTAATGACCGCGTACAATTCGGCCATATTATCGTATCGCTCTCGTTCTCTTGAATTCTTGAATAATTTGACTTCCTGAAATCATTAGCACGAGATTACGGCAGCCTCGACAAAGATCACTGCAATCTCTGGATCAAGACTGCATCCACGCTTACCTCGTACAATTCCGGGCGACTCATTCTTGGCAGCGTTCACGATTCCACAATGGTCGTCGTATCAAAATAACCGAGAATATATTCACCGTGGATGATCTGCCTAAAAAACCAATACATTTATCCAATACCAACATCACAAATCCAAGATATCGGTTTAGAAACCATGATTCATAAATGCAGACCGAGATCAGACTTCATATTTTATCTCATCTTCAATGATATCAGACGAAATGACACGGTTACCTCGGCAAATACCCCTCAGGCATATCACGATGCGATCGTTTCTCGTATTTCTTTCGTTTATGCTTTCTCTTGTGGCTTTGCTTCGTACGCGGTTCCACCACGCCTCGTTTCAGAAGGCTCTTGTATCGGTCTTCTAATAAGCTTCCTTCGGGCTGAAATAAAAGATTGCTTTAGCAAATTGTTAATCAACGCAGACACGGCCGTGCTTACCTTCAATTCCAGCAGCGATCCTCGTAATTCCGAACTCAATTGCACTTCCGGATCCGGTGGTTCATAAGGAATTGCACTGAGCTTCGGCGGCTTGATTTTCGACAATAATTCTCGCCTGCGTTTCTTTCGCGTCTTCTCTTCCATACGATCATGTTCGTGCTTCTTGATTTCACGTTTGAACGAGCGAATTCTGAAAGAAACGATGCTGTAAATAAGCTGATAATCTCATCGCAGCACTGCTCACCTGTAAACGTCGCTTTCACGCATCCTCTTTAGCTTCAGCTTCCGTTGTTCCCGCTCCAATTTCTTGCGTAATTTCTCACGTTTCCTGACGGCGGATAATTTCCGATTTTCGGCTCTAATGGGAGCGACGGCCGGGCGATAAGCGTCGTTCTTCGCTTCTTGATCACTGTCGTCTTCCACGTCGCTCGGCGATGGTCCCAGGCCTTCTTTCAATTCTTTCATTTTGTCCTCCTGAAAATCTCGGTTTTTATAACCAGGATAACAGAAAAATCCAAGGATGCTTACCTGTGTAACCATTTGATTAGCCGGAGGAAGTTTCAAATCCCGTTCCAATCGACGTTCCCGTTTCAGTTTCATCTTTTCGATATTATTCGCTTCCGTCAGAAGCATCTAAAAATAAAGGCATTGTAAAAATCAGAAAAGCCAGAGATTTCAGCTTACCATGTGATCATCCAAAGCAGGATTATACGACGATCCCGGATGAGGCGGTTCTACTGCTGGAATATTCGAATTCCTCGATTTCTTGATCCTTTTCGGCTGTTTTTTCTTCAATTGCTGGAGATAATAATCCTCCAATTCCGGAATTAATTCGGATTTGGGTTCCGACGGAGCTAAAATGAAATACTGCCATTAGTCAAGGCGCAGAACAAAATTCAATAATTACGAAATTCTTAGAATTTCAGAATTCTAGTTTTTAGCTCGCAAAAAAATCGCAAGATAAGAGATAAATTCAGAATTAAGGCATCATAGTGCTCACCATTGTTCCACAAATCATAAAATCCAGTATTCATCGTGGATAAATCCGGAGATTTTTTATCAAATTCAGAATAATCAATCAATATTTTCGGATCCAATGATTTCATCGACTTTGACAGCCGGCTGGCACAGTAGCAGCCGGACTTCGTCCAATTTGCAATAAGCAGTCGAATTGGCGGCAATCGCAGCAGACGCCACAAAATGCTTGGCAATTCTCCAAAACGTGAAATTTAAAAAGTTTTGTCAATTTAACGTACTATGCATAATAATTTTGTGAAAATGGACATTCCTCTAAATGACAATGATGTAATCGAAGTACTTACTCTATTAAATTTCCGCGAATCACCGGAAGAATGGAAAAATCACGTGTGGGAGAAATTATTCGATAATGTGGCTGACGACGATACGCATCAAATCGAATTGATTACTCGTTCAATATTCAACCATTTATTACCGTATTTACTCATGGTCACGGACGAAGGTCGACCGGCCAGTCCAGCGACGATTCCTGCTAATTTTATTCGACTACGCGATTTGGCGGCGGAATTCATTTTACAAATTACGGAAGAATTCGGAGATTCAATTACGAAACTCATGTACGCCTTGCTTCAACGTCTATGCGCTAAAGTGATCGATAGAGGTGATTACAGGTAAGCGCAATGGCATTTTTAAATATTGGCTCACCAGTTTCTCTGATCCAAAATATTTGGATCATGCTATAAATCTAAAAAATCGTATTCTATAAACAAACGCTGTCTGTTTCAGGACGAAAATATCGCAAATAATTATCACGTTCTCATCGGAATTACCCGTGGACACCTTCCAATTATTCATCAAATGGTTGGACGCAAATTATTCGCGAAATTCGAAAGTTGGATATCGCGTATTCGCCGTCGATGTTGCGCTATCATTATTCAACGTGACTTTGAAAAAATTGAACGACGACGACGAAGAAATACGGACGGAAGCGGCGAAATCGTTGGAAGTGTACATTCGTTTGATTATTGGGCGTTGTGCGGATGCGGCGGCCAGCGTTCGATGCCGTGCATTGGCATCTTTATCGCAAATCGTGGAAAATACTTTTAATCGGATCAAAGCTCGTATGGCTGGCGACGGGGACGGAGATTTAATCAGGAAATTGTTGTCGGATTTTGTGGAGGGCGACGTTAACGTTTTGGTAAGTACCTTTTATTAATTTGAAGCACAGCTGTAGAAAAAGTAGCTGCGAAGCTCGTGCGAGCATACGCATGTGAAAATTAGCAGTAGAATAGTATGGATTGCTCTAACCTGGTTCTTTTGCAGGCGAATGTAAACCAGCCTACCACCAACGGAGAACAAGAAGCTACCGATGAAGATAACGAAGCCATGGAAATCGACGGCGAAGCTGCGGAGCATTCGGGTTCAACGCCAACGCATCGTTCACATTCAACGCCACCAGCGCCAATGACACTGCTTCAACGTATTCTTCTGCGTTGCAACGACGAGAAACCACTGGTTCGGAAATCGGCCGTTCACGCATTGGAATTCCTCGTCCGTTTATTTCCACAACATCTGAACAAGGACGTCGTTACGGTATTTGAAGCCCGATGTATGGACACGTTATTATCCGTCCGAAAACAAGCTTTGGAATCCATAACGGCTATGTTGGATATCCGTCACGGCGAGTATTTGGAGAAATCGTGGACGACGCACGCGTTGGCGTTAGTTGTGGATCAAGAGAAATCAGTGTACGACAAATGCGTGGACGTATTCCAAGAGACTGTCATTTGCCACCTGCATTCGGAGAATGAAGACGGACAACGTGCGTGGAGATTGATGGGATATATTGCTTCGGACAGTACAACGACTCGCTACGCTCAACGTCTAATTCATGAGGCGAAGAATGTTATTACGCGTGAACTGATTACGTCAATCGATAAAGCAACCGAGGACCCTGCCAGATCATCGGCCGCCTGGTTCCTGTCATCAGAATTGGCTACACATTCCCGCATGGATGCTAACAGGCTGAAAGAAATTTGGGCTAGCGGAACTATGAACGGAAATGACTTTAATTACGTCACGAAAATCATCGCGGCCAAAGCGGAGACATTCTCCAGACCCATGTTGGATTATTTCGAATCGGATCTCAAGCGTCAATTATTATCATTCTCACTGTCTCCGGAGCATATTGCCGAAATATTCAAAGCGTATTGGATGTTTGCCAGCGTTGAGGAGGCCGATTTCGACGATTGGTGTCGAGATATCGCCAATGACTGCGTCCATTATCTGTCTCCTCTCGCCTATAATACGACCGATCAAGAAACGGATGGTTCGTTCATCAGTCAACGAAGCGACGACGATATTATACGTCATTTATTTACGCTGGGTGAACTATTCCAATTATGCCCACAGCTAACGGTCAATGGAAAGAATTACTACATGATCATGGCATTGATCTCTGTCGATCGCGTTCCGGAAGTGATCAACGACCGACCGGAATCGGCATTAAACGTTTCGTTGAGCCAGGAGACAGCAATGAGGGCTCTGAGGGAAAATATCAGCTTTTCATCCAACGTCCGATCTCATGCCATCGTGGCTTTGGGGAAGCTATGCTTACAGGTATGTACGTTTGCTATTTTTTTGTCATTACAAAATATGCGTTCTGATCCAGCAAAGCAAACGGCTGCTGCGTCTTGACAGCTTGTAAAAAGCCTTCTTCTTTCAGGATGAACATTATGCAAAGAAGACGGTGGCCGCATTGGTATCCGAGCTCGATTCGTCGCCAGATCGGAGCATTCGCAACAACATCATGGTTCTATTGTCGGATTTATGCCTACGGTACACACTATTGATCGATCGTCATATTGGACGCATATCCAGGCGACTTCGAGACCCGTCAGCATTGATCCGAAAGCAAACGTTGACGCTATTGACGAATCTATTGAAAGAGGATTATCTCAAATGGCGAGGAGCGTTATTATTCCGATTCGTCACCGTCATCATGGATTCGGATTCGGAAATACGTACGTTCGCCGAATTCTGTTTAACCGACATTCTACTGCCACGGAAACCGGACATGTTCTTTGTGCACTTCTTGGAATGCTTATTCTACTACAACGACGCCCGGCATCCGTTTTGGTGCGATTCAGTGGACGCGGAGAGTCAAGATCACGAGGCGTTCGCCTTATCCGGTCCGGAGAAACAAACGCGACGCCTATTCTTATATCGATTCATATTGAACCAATTCAACGATCAACAACGCTTCGATATGTCGCTGCGTATGTGCGAGCAGATCCTGGGCGCAGTGGTGGACAAGACCGTTCCGTTGGACGACGTTTCCGAACAGGTGTTGGCCGACAGCCTGATCGTATTGGCATCGAAAGAAATGAAATTGAACTCGTTGAAGAAACCAATCGGTGGCGATGATCTGGAAGACGAAGAGTTGGAAACGCCCGATCCAGTGGCGTTGGCGATTGCTGAACGCGCCAAGCACGCGATCAGTCAAAAGGTCAAGCAAGCGGCGATGGAAGAAATCGTTCCGACGTTGATGTCGTTGAAAGAAGTGCTCCGATCACAACGTCGAAATCATTTGAAATACCTGGTCGGTATGTATTTCGCCGAATTGGCCAAAGATTACAAGACAGAGATAGAAGAAATTTTGGCCACGGATAAGATGATACTGAAAGAAATTGAGTATGATAAGAAAATGCAGAAAAAGAAAGGGTCTACCCCTGTTCAATTACCATTATCCCTTTCGTAGGCTGTATATCGATTAACATTGTGAACGTACTGTTTTATACGAAAATAATCAATTTTCTTATCGTGATAAATGTCATTTTCGTGCACATAATGCTTTCCATGCTGTTTCTCGATATCGTTCGACTGCGGCTTTTCGATCGGGACCATTGATCACGCCTCGTCCAACGATGATCACGTCGACTTTATCGCGACAAATCGCGTCTTCGGGTGATCTCCATTGTTGACCGAGGTTATCCGTGGTCTTCTCCAAATGAACGCCTGAAAGTTCGGCGAAATTAACGAGGTGATAAAAAATCAACGTTTTGGCTTACCTGGCGACAGGTAGAGAAAATTCGGATTCTCCATCACACGTTTTTGACAAATGAAGCCGCCGACCAATTCCGGGCATGACGTGGCCATTTGAAGGACACCTGAAATAAAAAGGCAGCTGTAAAGCCATCAAACCTAGCCGCTGGCCATTCAACAATGACCAGTGACGTCATGCGTACCGTTCTGATAATTATCGTCCAACAAATTCGCTTCTGAGCTCATCTGAGCCACGAGGAAACACATGATATTGTGATAGCAAACCTGAAACGAGGAAACATTATGCTTGGTGCATGGCTGCATTTAGGTTTGGCCTTTGGATCTTGCAGATCCAAGCCAATTAGCAAGCCCTTACCGTTTTCAATCCCTGAAGCACCCCTGGACCGGATACGCCATGAACAGTGAATGCATCCGCCCATCGTGCCAATTGATGGACGCCTCGAGTTTGCAAAGCCACAACATTGCCAACGTCAGCGAATTTTCTGAAATGGGCAATACTGCAACACTTCGGTGGCTGCAGGAATAGCAGCCACGACTCACCTATCCTCAATAATCAGGAAATCCAACTCGGACGACAATTTCTTGAGTTCAACGGTGAAATCCAACGTAAAATCCTCAATAATATCCGCGTGCATTTTCAAGGCGCAAATGTGAGAACCGATATCTCGTGCCAACTGAAATGAAGAATCTTTTTAGCATCGGCACATGAAGAAGTATAACGCTTACTTGAAGAATTTCAGTGGCACTTGTCAAGTCCGCAGCCACGCATAAATTCGACCGCTTCTTCATCATGATGGACAGAAGGCGTTTGGCGTTCGGATGCTGAATGGAATCACGTCGTTTCTCCAAATTCCACATCTGAACTAATTCGTTTAGCTCATGCGAAGAAGAGAAGCTATGCTTACATCATCACGGATCTCCTTCTTTGGTCCAGGTGCTCCTCTAGTCTTCAAATAATGTTCCACCTTTGTTCTCATCTGCGGATCCAAATCCTTCGGAAGATGAGCGATCAAATCGGTCAACTTGAGGAGGCTGAAAAGAGGAATTCATGTCCCAAGGCTAAATGCGAACAGAAGCAACTCACCTTGTAACGTGGATATTCTTCTGCGTCAAAGCTTCGATAGCACCTTGCTCTCGATCCAAAACCACGATGGCGTTCTTGACCATTAATCCATGAGCTCGCAGTGCCTGAAACAAGAGATTTCTAATCAACTGTGGTACTGTAGACTTCCTGGCCTTATCAGAAGGCAGAATGAAAAATAAGATATTCACAGTTTGCTTTGCAATTGTAAATAATGACATACCTCTGCAGTCTCGATAACACTCGAACCCGTGCTGACGACGTCCTCAATAATCAAGCAAGTATCTCCGGCCGCGTAACATCCTTCGATTT
This sequence comes from Discolaimus major, assembly GCA_034695185.1. NCBI lineage: Eukaryota > Metazoa > Nematoda > Enoplea > Dorylaimida > Qudsianematidae > Discolaimus > Discolaimus major. Next base: position 21,749 of record JAQIWJ010000064.1, read on the forward strand.
TCTTTTTCGTCCCGTGTTCTTTGACTTCTTTTCGGCACATGACCATCGGTGATTCGGCAAAAATGCACACGACCTAAAAATCATTCGACGTCATTTTACGTTCTCCAATGAAAGATAAAAATGCTTACGCTTGCTAAGGCTAACGCCCCGTATGGAACGCCGCAAATTCTCTTGAATTCGATCGTCCTGATCATGGATGCCATGACCGTGGCGATATCATTCTGAAATAAGTGATTTTAGTGGGAATATATAAAAAACATGCAGCAATGCATGCTATAAATTCAAGCGGAACCGCTGCAAATCATCACAGATTGCATGAAAAAGTAAAATCGCCCATACTCACCAATAATCTCGGATGTGATATGATTTCACGTAAATCCACATAAATCGGCGACACACCTCCGGCTTTCAATTGGAATTCGCCAAATTTAATCGCCCCGACGTCGTACAACTGATTAATCAATCTGGATCGAGTTTGATCATCCATTATTCGTGAAAATTTCCGATATTTTCTAAAATCCGAGAATTTCCAGATCGAACTGAAGTTTGGCACCTCGTAGCAGACAATTTTGATATAAGCAGCTCCGGGATTTCTTGCTACTCAATCAATGTTGCGTCTGGCCCGGCTGCTTATGAGGCAAATATTCGGCCACCAGCCGACTGCCACTTCCTACGCAAACAAGAATTTCTTTCTATTCTTGCACGTTGCGAGGATTTTGTCCAGACATACGGGGGACTTGTTTTTGTCGCCTTTTCTATATTCACCAACCTAGTTTTTATCGATTTTGTCTCGTTTGCACAATTGGGACGAAATAAAGTTGTCCTAGTTCCAATAATTTTATTCCACGACGTCAGAAATCTTTTACGGCCGAAAGGATTTTTATTCGACGAAAAAAATCGGAACTTATCGTCGGTTTTGTCCAGAAATGACGGCGATTTTCAGCGGAGGTCCGTTGAGTCCACCCAATCCAGTAGTAAAACGGCTATTGAGCTTCAAGAAAGCCGGCGATGGTTCGTCACCGCCCCCAGGAGCGGAGGTAGGTGAAAAATCGAAACGCTAATTGGGCGTATCAATGTTGATTTACGAGAAGAAACATTCTCCACTTTCTTCTCGCTCATGATTGACAAATTTACTTCGCGTCTGGGGACCTATTTTCATTGGGGAAATAGGTCATTGAATTTTCACACATAAAAATCAGTTATCGATCTGATTTATCAGTGTAATTTTTCTGATTATAATTTTTCTCTGAGCACATGAAAATACAGAATATTTTCCACGCAGTAGCAATCAATGCTGATTTATTTTCAGGACCACAAATGGTGCGAGAAAGCGGTGAAAAGCTTGGTGAAGAAATTGAAGAAAGCCGGTACGTTGGATGAGCTGGAAAAATCGATTTCCAATCAAGATCCGAATACGCGTTGTATCACCATTGCCAGGTATGGAAATTGCCCTGTTTATGGTTGGACTTTGACCCAATCCGGCTGCAAAGCTGCTTGGCTGGATGGCTCGATATTGGCCAATGTCATGACCTGCCCCCAGGCTCAAATTATGATTGCATAATTGGAGAAACATATATATACCATTTTTCAGATCATTGGACGGCCGCCTGCAAGTATCGCAACGCAAAGGATTACCGCACGTCATTTATTGTCGAATGTGGCGTTTCCCGGATCTGCAATCCCATCATCAGCTGAAATCCGTCTCGAATTGTCAATTTGCATTCAATTTGAAACGCGACGAGGTTTGCGTCAATCCTTATCACTATGAGAAAATCGAAACCCCAAGTAAGCTTTAGCTTGCGATTTTTTATTCTGGGAGTTACGACTTTATTTTCAGTGTTACCACCGATCATGGTACCGAAACATATTGGAATTTCGACGGCAGGAGAAACCAGCGGTCCAATGGGAATGACATCGCCTGCAGCTGGATCTTCGAATGGAATACCTGGAATATTTCCGATGAATGTGAAAGCGGAACATGTGGGCGTCCCAGAGAATGTGGATTTCTCGAACGACTACACGCCGTTATTTCCTCATAATGTTGGTAAGAGCGTATGCTTTGAGATTGCACTGCAATCGTGCATGCTGCTGTGACAATCTTGGTTACAACCATTGATTTCGTTTCAGATTCTCCGCAGCCGGATTATCTCAGCGATGATGGGGGCGATATGATGGATCATCAGAGTAAGCATTCAATTATCTGAATAGCTTCGAATATTCTCATCCCTCCTTTTATTATAGGCGCTCCGGAACCGTTGCCAGTGGCGTCATCTGCAACAGGTAATTATCAGCGTCATCTGCCAATTCCCACAATTAAAAAAATCTCTTTCTAGCCGATTGTTACGCCGTTCAATATTGCGAGCCGCCGTTTTGGTGTTCGGTCGGTTATTACGAGCTGAGTCAACGTGTGGGCGAAATATTTCACGCCAGTCAGCCTTCGTTGATTGTGGACGGCTTTTGCGACCCGTCAAACGCCGAACGCTTTTGTCTGGGATTATTATCGAACGTGAACCGAAATTCGGCTGTCATCGAAGCAAGGAAACATATTGGTGAGTGGTTGCATCAAGCATTGGTACCTCTGCAGTATAGCCCCGTACTCCAGAATAAGGCGCAATGGCCACACCCAGTCCGTATTGGGGTTTACCTGGATTCTGGGTATAGTGGACCAAACTTCTGTCTGTCAGTTTGGGGGGGAGGTGGAAGTAGACCTCGTTAAGCAGACCTGCTCCAGGGTAATATGTGCATGGAAAAGGGGGTATTCTGCAGAAGTATCCCTGCGTTATGGTTTTGATATAATGAATACGTTTGTTTCAGGACGTGGAGCTCGTTTATATTATATTGGCGGCGAGGTATTCGTGGAATGTTTGAGCGAATCGGCCATCTTCGTGCAAAGCATCAATTGCAACGTCAGATACGGGTGGCATCCAACGACCGTCTGCAAAGTTCCACCGGGTAAGTTTTTAGTTGGATTTGCATTTGTACACATGACTGATAAAGTTTCATTGCAGGATGCAATCTGAAAATCTTCAACAACCAAGAATTCGCTCGATTATTATCGTTGAGCGTCTCGCAAGGTAAGACTTGAGCTTTTTTTGGTTATTCGCCCTGAATAATTCAAATTTTTGCAGGTTATGAGCGCGTCGATGTGCTGAAAGAAATGTGCACGATTCGGATCAGCTTCGTGAAAGGATGGGGAGCCGATTATCGACGTCAAACCATCACCGCAACGCCATGTTGGATCGAGTTGCATTTGAACGGCCCATTGCAATGGTTGGATCGAGTATTGACCCAGATGGAGGGTCCGGCCGGTTACATCTCGAGTCGCACGTGATCGGTCATTGTGGATTGGTTGGACGATTGGTTATTGTGGAATTCTGTGGATTGGACGATTGAGGTAATCGATTACTCTTTATTCTGAGATTCTGATTGAGCACATATACCTCCAGTATCCTTTTCTGGGAGGTACACTGTCATTTTTTGTATCAGTAGCAGACTTTTTTGTATTTTTGATCCGGTGTTAAATCGACTCCCCAATCTATTTTATGCTAAAATTACCTTTAGCCCATTTTTGGGGAGCAGGATGTTTGTGTACAGGTTTTATCCAAATGTATTTTATACTATCCCAATTTTTGTAAAATCCCATGCGTATGGATGCGGGTGACCTTTTTGCAGTTCTTATGTAATTAGAATTGAATTTATGAACGTCTTATTTTTGGCACTGGCTGGATAATAGCCTGGTAAATGGCACTGCATTTATTGTATAATAGGCTAGGTTCATTTTTTTATGAGAAGCGGAATGGGGTTTTTTTCTCCACTTTTTGGTATGCATTTACATTACTTGGAAGAATGTTGAGTAAATCATTCTATTACAAGTTGTTTAGTCTAGAAAATGCTGTATTGGAAAAGGCTGTGAAAGAATCAGCCAGATGTATATCTTTGCCAAGTTTTGCATTTTTCATGAATTACTATGCCTATGCTCTTGTTTTCAAGGTCGTTCGGTTGGGTCTGGCGAGAAGGAAACGGTCGGCTCACGTCAGAGAAGCGAAGCAATTGGAAAACGGCAGCTGTGAGAAACTTGGTTACGTTCAATCGAGCCGCTCGGGAATTTGGACGATTTGAAAAATCATGAATTCTCTATTCAGCAACGGCCCGTTGAGTCCAGTCAATCCGAGCGTGAAATTATTGCTGAGTTTGAGGAAGGCTAACGTTGATCCGCAAAGTGGCAAAGATTTGGTAAGTATTTTATCCAGATTTTGATGCTGGCACTGAATCTGGTTTCGTTTCAGGACGGAAAATGGAGCGAGAAAGCGGTGAAAAGCTTGGTCAAAGAATTGAAGAAAACGGGTCGTTTGGACGAGTTGGAGAAAGCTATTACGAATCAGAATCCGAATACGAAATGCGTCACCATACCTCGGTGAGTAAGAATTGCGCAATCCCGTTCGGGATCGCAAATTGGGGGAATCCAGCGCAATGGCTGTCATTGCGCAATCTCGCTGAAGATTGCATTCTGCAATGAATACTAAGGAAACGTTTTTATTTCAGATCACTGGATGGACGGGTTCAAGCGTCTCAGCGGAAAGGAATTCCTCATTTCACCTATTGTCGACTCTGGCGTTATCCGGATTTACAATCTCATCATCATTTGAAACCGGTCGCGCATTGCGAATACGCGTTCAATTCGAAGAAAGGCGATATATGCATTAATCCGTATCATTACGAGAAAATTGAAAGCCCCAGTAAGCGTAGAGATGGACTGAATTTCATCGCGTATAATAGTCGTCTCATTTTTTCAGTATTGCCACCAATTCTGGTCCCGAAATTCTTGTCGAATCAAAGCAATTGCGCGATGGCCAATTCGTCGTCGATTCCAACCGGTGTTGGGAATGGAACGTCGTCCGGCCCACCGGCGGCACCGTTCATTAAAATGGAAGAACCATCGTCGCCGCAGAATATCGCGTTGCAAGAAATGAATAGCCCTTGGTTTCCGAATAATGCTGGTAAGCGAAATATTTGAATTTCGATGATTGAATCTTAAGATATCCCTTTTTCTAGAATCCACTCAAATCGGATATTTGAGCGAAGATGCGGAAAGTATGGATCAACAAATGTCACGTAAGCGCTGATTTTTTCATATTCCATGAAGGACCGAAGGTTTTGGTTTTTAGCGTACAGCGATATTTCGCCATTGAATTCACCAGGACTAGGTAAGCGGTATTTTCGGTTCAAATACGCTCCGATACGAAATGAGCTTTTCTTCGCAGATACGTACAATTACAATCCGATCGAGTATCAAGAACCGCAATATTGGTGTTCGGTTAGTTATTACGAATTGCAACAACGCGTCGGCGAAACGTTTCACGCTGGTCAACCGTCGTTAACCGTGGACGGATTCTGCGATCCATCGAACGCGGAACGTTTCTGTTTGGGGCTGTTGTCGAACGTCAATAGGAATCCGGCCGTGGCGGACGCCAGAAAGCATATTGGTAAGCTTGAATGGATTAGCGTGTTTTTGAGATCTCTCAAAAAAGCGGCCTGTTTCTTCAGGTCGTGGAGCGCGTTTCTATTATATCGGCGGCGAAGTATTCACGGAATGCTTGAGCGATTCGGCCATTTTCATCCAGAGTCCGAATTGTAATCATATCAACGGTTGGCATCCGGCTACCGTGTGCAAAGTTCCACCGGGTAAGAATTGAGAAGCCAACCATTTTGGCTTCGAATCTCAACGATTTCGCATTCTAGGCTGCAGCTTGAAGATATTCAATAACCAAGAATTCGCCAAATTACTATCGGCCAGCGTTGAACAAGGTAATATATACATGAGATTGGGCTATTGGCGCTCAAAAATTCAAATTTCAGGCTTCGAAAGTGTATACGCGCTGACGAGGATGTCCACGATCCGCGTCAGTTTCGTCAAAGGTTGGGGAGCGGATTATCGTCGCCAAACCATCACGTCGACGCCGTGTTGGATCGAGATGCATTTGAACGGACCGTTACAATGGTTGGATCGAGTTTTGACCCAAATGAACGGACCCGCTGGAATACCGCCAGGAAGTTTCAGCTGATTCGTCGCGGATGATTTTCGAATTTTTTTGTACGGGTAACGGTTCAATTTTTATGGCACTTACATTAATGCTGTTCAAAAAATTAGCTCGGAATTATCCCATATTCTATGTACTGTAGGATGGACATATTATTTTTATCATTATTTTTTCGCATATTCTATGCTCTCTGCATTTATTGGAAGATAAGATTTTTCATTATACGAAAACTATCGAATGTAAATAGTGCGTGATGAAATAATCAGAATTTCTACAGGAAACGACCGTAAAAGGATACATCGAATCAAAATACAAACCATTGATAACGGCTATTTTGTACTATAAAACGCGAATCTACAGTAATCCAAATTACTAAAAACGTCCTACGAGGCGAAGATGACTTGAATCCAACACGGGCAGCAGGTGATGAACGGTCGTACGTACGATTTGCCCCATCCTTTGACGAAACTGACCAAAACCGTAGGCGATTCTTTCGGTTCTTTCTCGTTGGCCGCGCGTTGTTGAGCCACCGACGTTCCGATACGATGAACGATACAGCAATAACCCGGTTTCAAACGTAACGGTCGATCTCGATTCCGGAAGCAAGTGTTGGATCGAATGAATAAACAATGTTCGCTCCTATTGTACAACCACACTCGACTCTTCCGTCGGAATATGGCGAATCCGAGGCCGATTTTAGTCCGTGTTTTCTTGATCGACCCAATATCCACGCCGCTTTCTTTCCGATCTAACGCCGACGATAAACGTAAACTACATCTATCCGTCCAAGAACGGTACGGTTTCGGTGCGTCGAAATACACGAATCCCGTCGTTTCGGACACGGCTAATAAGGCTCCAACGCGACGATTCTCCTCCCAATACGCAATATGGCACCACGGCGTCTTTGATTTCGTATCTGCAAAAAATAATGGGACGATTAGACTCAATGCTGAATTTTCAGCATGCCTCTTCGAGCATGCGTAGAATGTGTGTTCAGAAGAACATTCATATCGATGCCTTGAATTCAGCATGACCCAATCAGTTTTTCAATGCTAGTGCATTCAGACCCATGTGCAGCTCATGTGAATACACTCAATTTGGGACTCGCCAAGAATCTCATGAGATTCTTCAAAGCCAACAAGCAAAATTCGACTTACCTTGGTCGCATTGATTCCGTGATTCTTCTTCCGTTCGTTGAAGCAAAGAATTCTCACCATTCTCGTCGACTGACTTTAGACCATACGTTCCGGACGTATCCGAGAAGAAACCGGTGTCATTACCTGTAAAAAATGAACTCAATTGAACATCAACTCGTCTCTGAATGTAAAAGCATCGCTTACTATTTGCGCACCCATCTTGAACGTTCCGTTTGTCGACGTTATCGTTTATGCTGGCGTCCGAATGTCGGATAGACGCCCCAGATTGCCCTGCTGCTGCCGAGTTTGCCCAGTCGATGATGGCGCCCGACGAGCTGGAGGCGACGTCTAAAAACAACGTTGCATTAGTCATTGGAAACACAGAACAGAGGCGGTTTTTTGGGCCAAGGGAAGAGGACTCATCAATACGATGAATGCACGCTGGCCGACTGACTTGAATAAGGACCGGGGAATAGGCGTGAGAATGGCCATGCATGGCACTGCATTGGTTGTTCATCCAGTCAGTTCAGTAATAAGACACGCCCCGAGAAAGTAGAATACAAGATAAAAATCAACACGACGGCCGACATAAAGGCGCCGTTCCACTATTTGCGCTGTTAATTCCTAAATGCGAAAGCCAACTGGCGCGTAGAGAAAGAGAGAAGGAACTATGACAGACGAGGCAACTTGTACTTCCAGCAAACAACGGCCGCCAGCCAGGCAGCTTTCACGACCCCCCTCCCCCCAAGGCAATGAAGAATGCCAAGAAAAATCATATCTGCCGAATAACAATGGTTCAGCAATGAGGCTTGAATAATCAAGCAAGGTTAAAGGAACCTTGCAATTGAAAGGTGCAATTAGTGCCACCCAAAAGCCGTCCAGCAGCCAGCAGCAGCAATCAATTTTGCAAATGGAACTCCCGAGATGAATTCGACCATAGCCCCCCTCCCCCACAATAAACATCAAAAGCAGCTTACCTGAAACCATTATTCCGTAATGATAAGGATTGCAACAAATCGATGTCCGTCCAATTTCGGAAATAGAACAGTCGTAATCGCTCAGCCGGCACCAGGATAAAGGAATAATTTGCCTCGAAAGATCCTCCGTCGTCGCATCGGGCATAACGAATGCACGATAATATAAAATCAAGGCGTTGGTCGAAATATTCCATTGTTCTTTTTCATCGTCCACTTTCTTCTCGGCTTCATTTCCGATTCCGGTCGAATTGGGAATTAAAATGCAATCCGATAAACAAGCACCACGAGTTCGTACGGCCATCCACAATGTATTCAATTCGGCCAACGTTAATGAACGTAATAATTTCTTCAGTCCGATTTTCTTCGAACGGCCATTTATTAATTCCACGTCACCGGCGACGGAATCCTCGGAATAACCGTTAGCTCGACGGTTCGACAGTAGCCGTACAAGCCAACGTTTCTTTAAACGTGACAATGCCACCATAAGAATAAAATCTCGGTACGAAAAATATTCACTCGTCGTCGTCCGAACATTCAACGGCCGGTTAAATACGCGTCGTTTCACATTCAAAATTTCGGTACGGTTATGGATAAATTCGTTATTTCGAACACTTCGGGATGCTTTGCATTTGTAATTTAAAACTAAGACAATATCATCGAATACGAGGAATAAAACTAATTTTCATCGTCCGTTTTCTGCAGAAAATGCCGAAATTTTGGAGGCGCCTCGAAGTCGCCAAAACCAGCCGCGCAACACACGAGCAAGTAGGCATACTGTAGCGCGCGCGTTTAAAATTTCGATATAGGACGTTCAGCGTTGAAGCTCCGCCCACCGCGATTATGCGCCCCCTGGCGGATTTTCACGAACCGCAAGAAAAAATCGCAAGAATTTCGTTGCGAATATTATTTACACGTGAATAATAAAGAATTTCGACCAACGATCACGAAAACAACATACGAACAAACAATTGCAAAATAATTCATACAAAAATTTGAAAATGAACTGTCTCAAATTTCATATTCTCTAGCGACTAGTCAAAAAATCCGAAGTCGCATTTGTCAATGTAAAGAACGAAGAAAGTTCAAAAAAACATCTCCAGAGCCATATCATGGTATTCTAAAAAAACCTAATCCTCAATGCGAATGCCTAGCATTTTTTGCCCCTACACACCAGTCAGTACTGTAAAAAAAATACAAAAAGTGCCATTCGAGCTATGAAGCTACATAAAAAAAGCTACCTCGAGAGAAGCCAAAAAAGAACTGGTCATTCACGATTCCATAAAAAATACAATAATGGGAAATGACCTGCGTTCCCAAATTACCAAAGCGAATCAGCTCAAGATGACTAGTAGTGAATTAAAACCACCGAATAAAAAAGTTCGCCTATGCCTATGTACAAAAATCACCGAACTCAACAGGGATGTTCTTAAAGCGGTCACAAGAAAAATTGCGTCTGTCTACACGCATATCAGACATGCCAGCTAATCAAAAAAATACCTTTGGACATCGATTTTTAAAAAAAATCATCAAAAAACCTAGGTCAAGCAGTATGGAGCACCAAGATCGCATTACACGTGACGCAAGCGGAAAGCATGGTCGAAATTTCAAAAGCAATTCACACTTAAAATCACATCATGGAAAGCAGGATGATTACACGACATCAGAATAGAAAAAACCGACTATTCAAACTCGTGGAACTTCAAAGATGTTCCACGAAAAAAACCCACAGGAATGTCTGGTAAACCAAATACATAGGGATAAAAAAGCGGCTTTAAATGGTTAAAATTTGCAGCAAAAAAACGACCAGGATACGAAAGGATCCCGTGCTCTTCTCGTACATGTAACACAAAACACTACTACCACAGAGACCTATCATCATCATAAAAAAAACTGACTTCAATACTTAAAAATTGATAAATGGCACGTATTCTAACTGACCGAACATTCAAATTACCTATCACCAAACTTCCCACCCGCAAAGAAATCTTCGTCATATAAACCGCAAAGCACATGAACTCACAAAAATCGCGAATGCAAAAAAGTGACGCGAAGCGTTCACCAAAAAAACGTGTGTACAAAAATTCCGAGATGCAAAGACCTAAGACTCGCCATTGCCACCATAAAAAAATCTACAGTAAGCAATGGCAGCTAACAACAGGGTACCATTCAAAAACATTCAGTACAAGCTTCGCTCACCTCTAGCGTCGAAATGAACCAGCAAACGAACCGTCCGGATCATGGCATATCCCTCCCTCGTCGTACCGTGTCAGCAGAATGATGCCCAAAACGATCGCTGAATTTGACGATAATAGGCGAGAAGCACACACGAGACGCCACCGGATAATGTACAGCGAAAATCCAGGCGATCCAATAGTCTTCAGACTAAATTATATTCTTTCAGATTGTGCTGCAGAATTGTGTCCTTGACGGCGGCGAACACGAAACGTATGTTCTCGGTATCTGAAACGAGAGGCTATTTAGTTTCAATACATCGAGAAACATATGCCAGCTATTTTACCTGTTGCGCAAGTGAAATGTGAATAAATAATCTTGTCGGCATCGGGATTCAGATCCACGAACATTTTCAATATGAATTCTCTGGCAGCAATCGGGTCTCTCGGAGGACCTGAAATAAAACGGTTCCTATCATTCCACGGTCATCATAAAAATGCATAAAATCCTTACCGTCATATTCCGGGAAATAATCGACTAAATGTGAATACATGATTTTCTCCTCGAGGAGGTCTTTCTTATTTAGGAAGAGAATAACGGAGCTGTTCGTGAACCATGGATACGTAATAATTGTACGAAATAACGCTTTGCTTTCCTCCATACGGTTCTGAAAGGGATGGTGGGTTTAATTTGATTCTATATCAATCCATGAGTATAATCGCCTTACTTCGTTGTCGCATTCCACTAATACTTGGTCGTATTCAGAAAGCGCGACTAGGAACATGATGGATGTGACGTTCTCGAAACAATGAATCCATTTGCGTCGCTCCGATCTTTGGCCTCCGACGTCCACCATTCTGAAAATACAGACCAATTAGCGATGCTGCGCTCTGCATTTATCGCTAATCATACCTGAATATGATCTGTTCTAAATCGAACGGATATTCGATAATTCCCGTTGTTGGCACTCGCACGCGTAGAATATCTTGCTCCGTTGGTAAATAACCGAACTCCGCTAGTCGGTCAAGATCGCTGAGGTAACTGAAAAAACCAGTCCGATGCAGGTTGAAGAAAGATAAAAAAAAACCAAAATCAGCTTACTATTTGGCCGAATCGGTCAGCTGATATTCTCGGCGGCGGTCATAGCATTCTTGGATGCCTTTGTCGGCCCAAAGGTCCTTGATATAAGACACGTACGGTTCCTCGAACGTTGTAACGGATTCGTAGTCGATGGCCCTGACGATGTTGGCTTTATCCTCGAGCTGAAATAAGAAGTGATAATTAGCATATTTCTGCGACAATTAATCTCAATATATTAAGTACCTCATTCGACTGATCACCGTATGGGATGTGCAACGTATCCATGGCTCGAATCATGGCTTGCATGGCCATGAAGATATTCTGGTACACCAGCCGAATGAAACCTCGCTTGTCCTCCTCCGAATATCCGGAGCCGTGAATGATACGCATCTGCTTGATGAATGTTGATTTCCCGGATTCGCCAGTACCTGTAAATAAGTGAGCATTAGTACGATGGTCTCTCCATCATAAAGACTGTTCTTTAAGCTCATCATTATGCTGCAGCAACATGCAGCAAAGTGTGCACGACCATTCAACGTCTTTATAGATGCATTTTGCCTAAGCCCCAATAATTGCCCGTCTTCCAGCAAGTGCTCAAGAATCTATGCGTACTACGCTGGCTGTCAATTTGGATTACATTCACGCGCTTCGCTTAATCGCCTAATCGCGCGTACGGCTGGCCAGGGATAAAAAGACACAGCGATATGCACCGCTTTCACTCCCCCGCCAGCCAAAATCCAATAGCATGCTGGGAGTGAGAAAGTAGCAATAGCAACAATATACTCTTGCAGTTGGTTGGATGGATAATCATCTCTTGAAAGATGAATCAGAATGCCTGCATCCTAATCCTATTCTTAGCATGCTTCATAACCAGCCTATGCAGAAAATGAAAGCAAAATTCCACTCACCCAGAAGCAGGAGCTTCAATTCGCGACGTGCATTTCTTTTATCGCGTTGGAGTTGTTTCTCGATTTCGCGATTTATCCGCCGCTGCTCCCGTGCTTCTTCGCTGGTACAACAAGACATCACGTCGTTTTTCATACGCTCCAGACCGCCCGTTTTCGTAATATTCCGATATCAGCCAAAAATAAATCGTCGAAATCGAGCGGCGATGAATACACGCCCGTATCTGATCACGTGGCTAATACGAATTCAGTTCCAGCCGACGAATAACGTCTTATCCGAGTCCAAATAATCCCTTGACACGAACATGGGCAAGAATTCCGGGAGCATTGAATGTCCGAAATAAAAAATAATCCGGAGCTGGAAATCGCCTGATACAATTCCACTACCGCAATGACGAATTTGAAGTCAGTCCGAATTCCAAAATCATGCGCCACGCTAATTCTAATAAATAAAACGTCGAATATCCCAATGAATCGTCGTCGATGCAGGCTTAATATCACGTCGGATGATTATACGATAAATCCCACTGAATGTAGTCGGAATAAAATTCACCGTCGTTCAAGGTTCACGAAAGTCCAAATAGATTCAATCAGTTCCGGATAATTCGGCTTCATACACCTCGAATAATTTCAATAATATCTCCCATCGACGTAAGCGTCTTTCGTCGAAATGAACGCATCCAAAATCACCGGGCAAATAAAACCGCAATAATCGATGCCGATTTACTGGGCGTTGAAGTTAAAAAATTCCCAAGTCCGTCAAATTTTTAAGAATAACGGAAAAATCCGACTGGAGTGCGTATATGGAATATAATAAGACGCGAAATCCGGGCCGATTACTTCACGATTTCGTTGGCATCATCAAAATCCATATCACTTTCCATATTTGGAAACAATGAATTTTCACTGATTTTTTTGGCAGAAAAATGGGAGAAAATGGAAAATGGACGAGCACACCGAAATACATGCGGTTTTGATATAGGAATCCGAAGAAAATCACATCGCATCTTGCGATCACGTGACCAAGCGAGTCAAGTAAATTCAAAATGGGCATCGCGCAATACGATCAATTGATCGATATCGTTGTGATCGGAATACGAAACTGATCCGATTTATTGCCCTAAATACCGCGTTCCAAACGGTGAAAATTCGCACCACGCCCGCATTGCGTAATGAAATTAGCTTCCAAATCCAAGAAATTCATGTCAACATATAAAGAGGCCAAAGAATTTTGAACCGTTTCATTTTTCCATCAGGAAAAGGGGCGTGTAGAGTAATTCATTTTATATAACTGCCAATTTTCTACGCTTGCCAATAAATGCCAGACATTCTATAATGGAGGTCGTGCCCAGGGCGTTTTTGAAGTTCATTTAAATTGGTCATTTATTCGCAAGAAAAGTTCATAATTAGCTTTAAAAAATCTCGGCCATTTCTCTGACATACATTGCGTACAGTTCGAGTTCGGCCTGTTTTCGAAGAAATTTCAAGCGTCTCAAAAATCAGTCTGCGATCAACAGTGCCGGTGTCTAGCATTTTTTGGGATGGCCGTAAATTTGATCATTTTCGTAAGACCCAACCCAACATTCGGCTATTATATTGAGAAATGCATAATCGATTTTTCCAGGCTATCATTCTTACGTACAATCTTGGCGTATTTGCTAATGAGAATCGTGTTGCTGGTATGAATTTTTCGGGGCCTAAATTTGATTGGCTGGAGCATGGCGTAGAATACCAGGCGTACTGTAACCGCTCCCGCACCTTCTAGGACCGCCGAAAGTTCAATGCGGTACAGAGATGATATCAGTTTCGATACCAACGAAAAAACCATTTCTGGGCAGGTAAAAATCCCAGTGTTCAAAGCTGGCCGAAATTGCGCAATTTTCACGTAGGATTTTCGTGAAAGGCATGAGTAAAGATCCGTCGTGCGGGCGTCATTTCGATAATAATACAGATTCAATGGCAAGTGTTCGCATAAAATTCGGTTCGTGCGGAATGAGCAGAGAAAGAAAGGTGAATTTTTTTTCAAAAAAAATTGCGCACCCTCGGTGGGATTCGAACCGTGGACTTCGCACGCGTCGCCTGATCTCAAATTTGCTCCGCAAATTTGAATTTGCAGCTATCGCCTGCCCCTGGATTAGAAGAATCGATGACGTTGATCGTCAGTTTCCATTATCTTTTCGTCACGAAAACCGATCGTGCGTATAATATTCAATGCTTTTATGGTCAGCATAATTTGGCTACCGTCACGTTCGGATATAACGTCAGGTTCGTTCCATTTGCACCACGGGATTCAGCATAGTCGATTATACCGGAAAATATCCGGGGTACTGTAGGGGGTACCCTCGGACACACGCTGAAGTTTACAGTGTAGTCAAATGGGTACCTCAAAAATCATGATCACAATCGATCAGGGTGATCACTGTTTGAGGTACCCTCGGACACACGCTGAAGCTTACAGCATAGGGACTGGGTACCTCAGAAATTCAAAAATGAATCATCCATTTGATCACAATCGATCAGGATGATCACAAGCTAAATTCAACGCATTTCGCAGCCTCATGCCCACCGAAATGGTTCAATATGGTCAAAAACGTACACAAATGCCTGCTTGTATTTATGAAGTTCGAAAAGGATCACTGAACGGATCACTTGTGCAATTTGCTACAGTAAACTTCAGATCATTTTTCAAAGGCGATGCATGCCAATCGAAAATTTTAGGTCGGTGATGAATTATGGCACAAATGGACATGCGGTGTTAATGGTAAAAATACGCACCCCCCCCCCCCCAGACCATACTTGAAAAAATGACTTTCAGAAAGTAGTGATGGGAAAATTCTTGTCAAAAATTGCTACGTTGCTGAAGGAAATGGTGATCGATTTTTAGTGATCGACGCTAGAGGGTATGCGCGACATCATTGCGCAATTTGGATTCGCAAATTAAGATCCATATTTTTTGAATATCGCGCCTAATTCTAGCTGTCTGCTAAATCCAAATAGGATTTTTAGCGCATTTTCGAACACGGAATTTGCAATTTCAGATGCGCAATCGATCCGCAAGTGATTTCTGATCTACAGTATGATTCGAACGCTACGATGGCTTGGGTTCGAACATACGCGTTCAAATTTGCCGACACGCCGGCCATCGCATTTTCGTGTACGATCCAAATTTGTATGCCGGACGAAATGGAGAATTGCGACGAAATTACAGTAAGCGTACTATCTAAATGGATAAGGAAAAATCGATAAATCGATCATTTGTTAGCCACCGAGATGCGCAATGACATCGCCCAACGAAATTCTAATCAATCAAACGCGACGATTAGCCGATACGCCCGCGTTTTTGCACGACGAAATCGACGTCAGTTCGCCCGTGTTCAACGTTTTGGACGCTGGTCTACACGTGGACGTTCAACGCGGACCGTTGACCACACTTGAAAAAATCGATAATCGTAAGCTGGGACAGGGGTACTGTAACCGCTCCTGACCCACCCGATTTCAGTGACTATTCACCATCAGAAATTTTGGCCATTGGACACCGATGATCGGATGGATCAAATTTGCATCGATCGGATGAATTTCGCATTGATCACGGTCGTATCGATGGCATTGGTGATCATATTGATTTGCGTATCAGTGATCTTGTTTATCACCATGCTGAGATACAGAAGAACTTATCGCTGGAAACCAACATCTCCAGGTGCATTCAATATGCTGAGATAAATATTCAAATTTCCCGCTATATATTTGAATTTCATAAATCCCATTGAAAATTTGCATGTACATAATTCATGATAATTTGCACCATTTGCGTAGTAAATTGTGATCATAATCACAATTTAGATTTGCCCGTATTTTTCCTGATCATCTGTTCCATAATATCCCATTGATCTTTCTCAATCATATGCAGCTTATTGAATTCGCCTTCGCGTAAACGTTGTTCACCGCCGTCGAAATCGATTGCCTGAAAAATCGATCGATTGATCACGATGTAAATCAAAGGCATTTGCAATATGCCATTTGGCGTATTGCCAAATCAGCACTCACCGTTCCATTTATCCAACTACTGTAATCGCTGACCAGATAAGCGGCCAAATTGGCCAATTCTTCCGGCTCTCCTAATCGTCCGGCTGTCAATTGCTTCGGTGCCGATTCTTTGAACTGTCCCGTCGGATCCAGTCGTCCGAATGCGCCCTGCAATAACGTCAGTTTCTGCAATCCTGCATTTGGCAAAATGCAGAATGCATTGCCCAGTCAAAAATTGCGCAATATCCATACCTCAGTAAAAATCGGCCCGGGCGCAATGCAATTGAATCGTAATCCATATTTGCCCCATTCGGCCGCCAGTGATCTGAAAACTGGATTTTCCATTATTGCGCAATTTGACACAACAATATCTGCTTACTTCATGAAAACATCCACGCCCGCTTTGGCAGCCGCACTCGGCGTCACGAATGCTGAACCGTTTTTCGCATACGTCGTAGTGATCGCCAGAAACGAGGCGCCTGAAATTTTAAAAATTTTTGATCAATGCAATTTTTTAAATTTGCATTGCATTTTGCAATGCACAAGATTGCATGCATGCAAAAATCATGCGATACCTTTCTTGGCAGCCAATAATCGACGTCCGAATTCCAATGTGACATTGGTGGTACCCAATAATACGGTATCCACGATAGCCTGCGAAATTTGCGTATGCAAATATTTGGCAAATTTTCAAAATAATACGCACATACCCTGACCGCATTCGGAGACAACCGTTCGCTTGGTGATACGAAATTCCCAGCCGCATTATTGATTATAATATTCGGCAAGCCCAGTTTTTGTTCGCATTCATCGGCCGCTCGTTTCACTTCCTCCGCATTCTTCACGTTCATTTGGATCGGGATGATCTGAAATCATGCTGATCAGTAATGATCAGCATTGGTCAGCACAGTGCTGACCATTGGTCAGAATGGGTGTACCACCCATGCAATGCATACCTTTTGACCAGTCTTGGACGAAATTTCACTTGCTGCTTGTTCGAGAACTTCCTTGCGCCTAAAAATGTCAGGATTGCGCAATTTTTGCCTTTTCCGGAGGTCTTCAGGATCCCAGCTTATTTACCTGCTAGCAATGGCCACATTCGCACCCAAACTGGCCAACATAGTGGTCATCGCTTTCCCAAGACCAGTGCCGCCTGAAAAATGGACATATCAGTGATCGATCAATCTAAATTACAGTATCCACTTATGCACCTCCGGTAATAAAAGCCACTTTTCCTTTGAACGTATTCGAAGGGAGCATAGGCGTTTTCACAGGTGGATAATATTTCAATGGCTCTTGGCAATATCCGTGTCCTTCCATTGTAGCTGAAATATGAAATTTTGATACGCATTTGATCATGATGATCAGGCCGATCGATCAGCATTGAAGCATAAAATATACCTAATATTTGTCAAACTAATTTAGAAGATTGATGAGATGAATTTATCAATGCGAAATTTTTGCCCAGGGACGGATATATGTGCTGTATGCACGCGAGTGCAGCCAGGACAAAGTTCAATGTTATGTTGAACTTTTACAGTGGCATTTTCAAGTCAGTGACTTGCAGAATAAAAAATGCACATCCTTTGGAATTTCCAATTCACAATACAGTGGGTAATAAATCGATAAAATTATCCTGGATTCAAACCAGTGTTCAAAAATCACGCAGATTTCGATGATGGCCTCTTTTACGTAGCATTCATGCAGAAATTGGTACTTTAGCGTGAGATCTGATATTGATCACATTTGCATCATTGATCACATTTGATTCGATCACTGGCAGCACATTTTCACTTGATGATCTGGAATCGATCGTTGGCGATCCAATAATCCATAGCATATGGCGAATGATACATACAGTTCGGCCAATCTCTGTCCCCACGGTTCGTCTCGCATCCATTTGCTGACGGCGAGGAAGCAATCACCTCGACGGCGAGCCTAAAATTTGAGATCTTTGATCAGTGTTCAAAGCAAGGCTTCCAAAAATTCTTTACCTCCTGATCGAGATCAGCCGTCATTCCCATTTTCAAATACGCATTGGCCAAACGTTCCATCAATAGCGCCAATCGTAGATTTCGCGTCGGGTGCCAAAATCGTTTGGCATCGTTCAGGAGACGTTCGCAAACGTCGACCACACGTTTGTATTCTCCATCGAATTCGGT
>JAQIWJ010000065.1:0-39434 GCA_034695185.1 Discolaimus major
TAAACATACCCGCTGTCGCAAGTTGCGTTGCTGCACGTAGATCTCAACGAATCGAATCGTTTGAGCCGCGATAATTTCGAGAGCTTCTTGCTGATTTTCTCCACTTCTTCCACTTTGTATTCGAGATTTCCCGTCAAACGACACAGTTCTTTCACGGCGGCCGCACTTTCGTAGAATATTCGATTATCGTCGACCGTCAAATAAGCGCCATTCTCTCTGACCGCATCCGGAATAACGTTCTCCAATTCTTGAGCGATGACACCCACTCTGCGCCGTTCGTCGTCTTTCAATCCCCATTCTTCGGCAATCTCCGGACGAATCTCGTATTGCACAACTCGGATTTGAGACAATTTTGATAACGCTTCGGCGCAATTAACCTGAAACGAAATTGCGCAATCTTCAGCACGTACTGCAGGTTAAAATAAACGAACTTACTTCTTGAATATTCTGCTTCAATCTGGCGTCGGACGGATGATAAACGTTGCCCGTACACGAAATATCGCCGGTGACACTCAACGCAGTCGTCGGTTTGTCCGTTCCAACACCGACCGGTCCCTGAAAACAGAGTTCGTCAACAATCTTCAAAACAAGGCTAATTTTCTCAAGAAGTAAACGCGAACGCTTACCGGATGGAATATTGAATTGGGCGTTTGACCTTTCTGCCAATGAACTTCGCTATCGCCGTTATCGAATTGGCCAGGATTGGATGCTCGAACAATAACTCGTTCCGAATTGTAAGCCACGACGGTGTATTTCTCGTTTCCTTGCACGACGGCATTCAACGCAGCCACCAGGTAGAAATATTTCTGATCCGGATTCGGGCGCCCATTCTTGCGTTGATTGTTCATCGTAGTTTCGCTGAAGTGCAACCGAGCCACCGTCACTTTCGTCACTCGATTCGCAGGCAATTCCAATCTGCAAAACGAAATTGGACATTGTCTTTTACTGAAACGAGATGACATTCCAACATTGCCATTCCTGACAATCAAATAATTACAATTACTTACGTGACTGCTTCGTATGGGATCGGTTTTCGATCCGTTTGCGATTGTTTGATTTGGACGACTGAACTCAGCATTTCCGCTTTCACCCCGTAGAAATCCAATTGAAATTGGGAGATCGGTTTCAAACCGCCACCATCGCCTGGTACTTTGACGAATTTCGGTGGCAGCGGATCGCGTACCTCGATATGAACCGAGATCTGGAAAAAATGACATCCATTAGTGAAGAAGCATTTCAAAAACAAACTTCATTACGTACTTGAAAATGATTCTTCTTCTGATTCACAAATGCTGTATCGAACTGGCTAAAATTGAAGCCTTTGTCCGCCACGACAGCAAATCCGAGCGATTGCCTGAAAGAATTCATCCTCAGAATAGTCCTTAGGATAATGCTAACAAAATATTCCGACTTACAATTCTCTTCCATTGCTGTTACACAATACGTGCCACTGTTCTTTCTGGAATTCGCCAAAATGTATCGCTTGATGTCCTGGCATTGATTCGTCGAAGAACAAGCTTTCCTCGCTGGCACGAGTCGTTGGAGATGCTAAAAAAACAATCGGTCAAACATCCCCTCAGCAATCAGGATAATCAGAGCTTACTCGGCTCAGGCTTAACAAATTGCGCAGTACTATCCGCTCTCGCTCGTTTCCTTTGCAGGTTACCATCGCTAAAAAGAAAATATCCACGTTAGCCCAAGAACTAACGAATTTGCTCACACCCCTACTTGTATGGTGAAGAATGAAGCGCCGGCAAAATGTAGGGCGTATAGCTGGCACTGGACGTGGGTCCATTCGGCGACGTTTGTTGAGCGTTGGCTCCCGGAGTTGGCGGCGGTTGTACAGAAGCGTTGGCTCCTCCTTGACCAGCGGCTACGGCGGCCATGGCGAAATAATCCACAGCACTGGGCGTTAAATGACCATTCGAGTGACCATTTACCTGCAACAAATTCCCCATTAAGTTGGATGCTCAAAAATATAGCATTATTCTTACCCTGGCATTCGTATGAACTGGGAGATAATCGCTGACCACAGCTTGCGTTAAATGATCCAATCCGTGCACGTTCAAGATCACTCCTGGCGGTGGTTGCACTTGCACCGACGTTCCCGGCAACGATAAACCGTTCGATCCAGCACCGATTACTGGCGGATGAATAACTGAACCTTGCTGATGAATACCGCCGGCAGCCGCAGCAGCAGCCAAAGCTGCGGCGTGAGCGTGATGGTGAAGGTGCTGCTGACGTTGAAATTGTTGAAATTCCGGCGAATACGGTCCGGTTTCTGAACCTGACGGACTTCCGGCCGATCCAGCTCCACTATCCGTTTCAGGCGGGCTGTCTGGCAACCTCCTGAAATGAAAGTACATTAATTCACAAATTCTGCAAACTAATCAGTACGAAAGCACTTACACGACGTGATGTTCGTAAGGCGGTGGACGTTCCTGAGATGTACGATGATAACCGTGTTGCTGTTGCCCGTAAATGACGGCCGATTGAGGAGCTCCATTCGGTCGTCCCAACCCGGCGGCTGTCGTGTGCAACATCGGCATCGGCATATGATGCGGACTCTGTTGAGTCATGTGGGTGTTTTGACCATTGTGTTGCTGCTGCTGCTCGTGCTGTTGTTGTTGATGTTGGTGTTGAACGCTGCCATTCGGTGCGTTGCCCATAAGCAACGCGTTGATATCCATTCTTGAGGCGTTTAATTTCACGTCTTCATCACACCTGAAAGAGAAATGCTATTCAATCAAGCCATTTCCAAATATCTCGATGCAACTTACGCGTTCTCCGATGTAGCACCACCGACTGAACCTGGACCCGAACTCAAATACTCGATTATGTCGATATCTCCTTTCAATAAATCCCGAAAACTGTCCGCGGCTGAAAAGAAAACATACGTTGTTAATCTCAATTCAACATGACCACAATCAAATGCATAATTTTAACGCCATTGCGCACTTTTTCAAGCGCAACCTCCCTCACAATAAAACTCTCGTATAACAAGGATACCAATTTTTTCCACCTCAACACTTATTTCATGGCCGGAGGCTATTTTCCTCCGCCAGCCGATCCTATATGCTATGCTCATACATCAACCTTCAACAACTGCCATCAACTATTTACATAGTTGCAAAACCGCACCCCTTGTTAAAATTGGTCTCCCTACTGTATTCGAACCACCAAACGACACGCTGGTTCTAAAGATTTTCGCCGGCCGTCATCGTCAACACTGTCACAGCAAAGCACGGAACAAGCTCGGTCCGAAAACGCAAAAGGAGACAACAATTTAGTCTATCCCATCCCACCCCCCCAAACGCATACAACCAGCCAGTAGCTTCGCTTTTCTCTCGATTTCTCAACCTCAGTCTAGCCAAGAAGAAACGAAGACTGCCGCTGTCTGCAGTAACATCAAGCGAAGAGATGAACGCCGAAGATGATATTACTCTTATCTCAATAAAAACACAAAATTCTCCTCGATATAGGCAACGCTAAAAATACCTCCGGCCTTCTCAAAAAACGACTAATGAATCGAAATCAAAAAAGAAAGCACTGTTTACCTAAATTGCAAGGCGATCCTGACCGAGACCCGTTCATAATACGAAATGTATTAATGATCTCATGCCAAATAACAATCCCGTTTTATGCAATCTCGTCTTCTCCGCCAAAGGATCAATCACCAGTAGAAGATATGCATCAGAAAATCTATCTCGGACTTCAAAAGCAAAGCCTAATGAGCCACCGAACCGGCTTCTCGATCATAAAACCAAAGCAATTATTATGCAAAACCGCTAACGTCAGCAATTTGTCAGGGCGGTGACCAATGAAAAGTAGCAGTTCAAAACCGTAATCATGGAATAATGAATCAGCGTGTCCCCAAGGATGAGACGACTGAGGGATATCTTCGTAATCACCACGCAATAAAAAAACTGAATAATCTCTATCAGACAATCTCTGACATCAATCGAATTTTCCAATATCTACATATATTGTAGAATTCCAATTCGAGACGCAACTTTGAAATGCAATTGGTCACTGTCATCCAAGGCAAAAACGCCACAGAACCATTTAGCCAGCAAAGACGAAAATAGTCTCGGACACTGGCGGCTGCTCAAAGCCTGGCACCGTCCGGTGGTTTTTCCAAATAGCACTCGAACGCTTTTGGTCTAGTTTACGCATGCGTCGTCAACAAACTACACCACGAAAAAGGTGCTCAAACGACGAAGACGGCCGTGGGGTGGGCGTGTTGCAATCGACTGTACACGTCTCTGCTGCTCTCCTTCCGGTCCCTTTTTAGCCGCACCTCCAAGTCTACATTTGACAGACAGGTATTGTGCATACTAATGCACAAACGGACGACAAAGCTTGGTTGCTTCGACCAAAAGCTCCTACGACGACGAACGAACAACAACATGCACGTCGTCCAGAATACAGAAAAAGCGTCCAAACCCGTCGACGGCGTCAACGTTGTCGCAACTGGCACCGACAAGGTACCACGCATCTCAAGCATTGCAAAAACTAACACAACAACGTCCATACTATTCTCTCATCATGAACAGGTATCCCCACCCACCTTTCCTTCAATATTGTGAAGTGAACTCCTCACGTCCGCCTTTGGTTGGCAGAACATCCAGTCTAGCCTCATGCAATACCGGTATCTTCAATATGGACTATGGTCTCGTGACGAGACCAAACCGTACTGCTAACTCACTCAACAAGTAGCAAAACGAAAAGTCATTTTCAAAAGCGTCACGAATCGACTTCACAATCCCTAGTCACCTATGTCTATGCAGAGTCCACCGCCGTAAATGGCGTCGACCTACGCCTGTCTGGACCACCAGTCAAAACAAGACGAAGACCCGGTTATAAAAGCCGACATAAGTGCCACTGCAGCTGACCGGAAGCCGCCGAAGTAACGTGAAAATTACTACGCTCATAACCAATTCCATCCTATCATTAGTTAATTTCACTAATCATTACAAAGTATCCATGACCCACCAAGATGGAACATACTCTCTGCAGTCGGCACTGAATAAATCGCAAAGACATCATCTCAGAAATGCAGATCTTACGAAAAAAAACTGCAATTACTGTCTCAGGAAATTTCATAAAAGAAGGGTCCTCAATCAATTTCCACACTGATAGACAACTGCAGAACCCATGCTACCGATTTCCTCCATCCTATTCTCAGAGAAGCTTACTTTTCTCAGAAGCTAGCCCATGCTTCAGATTCTTCAGCCGACTAACGTAAGTCTCAAATAATGATACTCATTATCCAAGATGGCCAGCCGCCCGAAGTCCAGCCAGCGGACGAGGAGAAGGCTCCTCCATTCTCCTGGCATTGCATGGCACCAAACGCAGCCGTCGCAACCGGCGGTACCGCGCAGAACGTCCGTACATAAAGCTTCGACTCACGATTACCTTTATACACGAAACATAAAGGTGTATCTCTCGACCAGTGCATAAATAGTATTCTTTCCAATTTTTCATTTTGACCTATTCTTCAAAATTCACAAGGCTCAACAGGCATTCACAATTCAATGCAGAAAGGAAGTCCACGTAGGCTAGTGAACCTTGTTCTCCATAGTGAAAGAAAGGAGAACATCAAGTTTTGCCTCCGTGTAGTAACCAGAAGGTACCAAAAAAATAGCATCCGAAGAGAATGGCACCGAAGAACACCGATTTCAGGTCACGAAAGATTCGATATATATGCCCTAGTAATAACGCCTTCACACGATGCCCTTTCCTCAATGCCTACTATTCCGCCTACAACTATTCCTTGGATCTGAGAAATTTCACACCGGCCGGAAACGCTAAAATCGACGCCTAGCATCGATCGACCATCATCAATAAAATCCTAAGCTAACGCTGCATGTACGAGCAAAACAATCAACGCAACTTGAATTGGCATTCAACCAAAAGAGTAGACACAACAACCCCCAACGCAAACAGAGTTGTCTGGGAAAATCAATATAATAACCAGAGAACTAAGCTCGGCATTAAAAGCCAGGATAAAAAGCTACTTTTCACTAAGTCAATATCGAACATATGGAGATACCACGTGATCAGAACCTCAAACCATCTTCAACAAAACTCAAATTAGGTCCCACCACTTACTATTACTACTACTACGTTGCAATCCAAAAAATCTCCCGTACTTCTCTCAATCTCGAAAACCAAAGCCACTAACCGCTGCCGGAGAAAGCATCACTGCTAACAGCAGAGGAGAGAAAGCAAACCAACGTCTAACGTTGGCCATTTCGTCCGCGGAACAAGCTGGCACCGGCCACAAACATACATAACACGAATACAGCGTCCACCCACGTCTCTCTTGCTTTTCGTCTCATGAATGACGAACAGCAGACCGCGATAAAGCTAAGCTCAGCTTATGCACACCCTCGGCGGTGGACTTTCGACCACCCTGTGTATCCAAATGGCCGCAACGAAGCTACATGAACCAAAATAGCACAAACTTCGCCAACATGTTGAAAGACGCCGACGATGTTCGACATGCTCGATGCCACGCATGCTACACCTCAAGGAAAGGAGACCTACTAAATTCATTAGTCAAACAAATGCGGAAAAAATCAAGAAATGATAGTCCAAAAAATCGTAAATATGAAACTCTTGGTGGACTTGTGAAGATAGTCCAAAAACTAAGGCATACACACCTTCCCAGACCGAAAGAGAAATAATCAACGGACCTAATACTAGCTATTGGTTCCGAAAACCAGTCAGCTTACACTGCAAAAACTCACGAAGCTTATTTCGTGTCCAGACACCGCTTCTGTTTGGTCTGGAGGCAACGAGCCATTCTGGCTTCAAAAATTCTATCTACACATACTAAGCTGGCCGGACATCTGCTCAAGGACAAGGCCAAAGCACGCCAGGACCACAAGAGGCGTCATTCATCATCTGTTGTGTTATCCAAGCGTATCCCATTTTATGAAATCAGAAAATGCTAAGCCAGGAGAATGCAAGATCATTCATTCAACCGAGCAAAAGAATAACGAAAAAGTCAGAATTCTCAGTAAACAAACCCTGTCGCCTTCAACAACAGCTAGTGAACAAATTCGTTGCAAGCAATTTACACTAACCGCCACTTCATGAAATCCAATCCGAGAATCACCCCTCCCACCCAATCCCAAACCCAGTCACGGTGCAAAATCCAAAGATAGACATGTCCATCCAAATATTTGGACACGACATGCAAATGCACGAACTGCCAGTGCTTTTCCTGGCGTGTCACGCAATATGCATATGCATTCATTCAGCCAGATACCACCCTCGTCGGTTGCCGTAGGATAAAAATCACGCCCTGTCCATCCTACAGTTTGCCAATATAAAGGCCGGTCCCAAGGACTTTGCAAACCAATCCACTCAGAACTTCTGCATGCCTCAAAACTGAAGTGAACGCCATCGAAGAATTCACCATATGTATACTGGAAACCAAGCAGGAATGATATGCGATACATTGCAAAATCATCCTAATCCTGGAAAAGCTATATCCATGATCGAAAGAAGCATCCTACCAACATGCGAAGAGCGATTGTAAAGCCTTTTGCAAAAAGGCAACGCCATATAATGCACGCTAGTGCATTGCAAAATGTAAAAACTTCGTTCCTCACCTTTGGGTGGAACGGTATTATCGCAGACGCGACCTAACTCAAGTTCAGACACGCGGATTGTCAATCCGTCTTCCCTGCTCAGAACATGGCATTCTCTGGATCAAGCGTTATCAATTCACGCTCCCCTCTTTATGAGAATAAATAATAATCGTGCGACTAACACGAGTTGGCACCGGAAATTGCCTCAGGCGAAAACGCGAGTTCAGGAACAACCCCCCTTGTCCGAACCTAGAATGCCCAAGTCCAACCATTAACCGACAGTTTCCTGCGGAGTGGAGAGCTTTTCACTCACATCCTCGTTTAGTAACAAAAAAACTGCGAAATAAATATCAAAGTGTGCGGATCGAAAAACCGCAATGCAGCTCAACCCCTAATTCAAACTATCAGCCGAAAATCACCGACCGATGATGATTTCGGCCATAAAAGCAACCTAATAAATGAAAAATTCTTACTAATTTTAATCGAATATCTAAATCCCAGCCTAAGCTCCAAAGATTGTCAATCCAAAATTTCAACGTAAAACCATCTCAAAATCCTGGTGAAGTTCAACGACCACGAATCGAGTATGGGTAGTATTGCACGTAAAAGTGCAGACAGACCGAAGAAAACTCCAACCGCGTCCACTACTTCAGGCACATAGAAAATGAACACGAAATCTGTCGACTTCTGCGCTGACTTCCAATCGGTGACCTTCGACGAGACGAATGCCAAAAGGACACGCGTTTACGCGGACATGGAGGCGGAGAAAACCACAAAAATCCATGCAACGAAATTGCACCACAGAATTTCAATGCCTATCAAGCCATTCCAGGCTCTTTCATGGTCAACCTCCTATTCAGGATGCCGAAAGAAAATCAATCGCCAGTGAAGCAAAATCTTCCTTCCTTACCGGGACCTCACAATCGAATAACCTACACGAAAACCTAAGCTCAAAAAATCCGGAAAATCGCAAATCCTACGCAGAAATCGATCCATCCGATCCTCTCAGTGCCAATCGAAAAACTGACACAGCTTATACAAGCCATGTGAAAGGAATTCTCCGCTCGCTCTTCATTAAATATATTCCTACCAGAGTAAACCTCATCTAACCAAGTAAGCCAAAAAATCTCAAAAAGTGTCAACGCCTACTTCCAAGTGCAAAACCACCTCGGGTCAAAGGTCCAAGGTCGTATGCGCCAATAATTGACGAACATCCTTGCATGCAAATTTCGAAATTCCACTCACCTGGATTTAAACATTGAACTTCCTGATCCATATCGCTATCGTCCATTTTCGTAATGAGATCACGTCGAATTCGATAAAACGATTTTCGTGCAAAGTCATTCAATGTAATATCCACAGCGTGATAAATGCCAGCGATAAAATATCCCGATAATTATCCCCGAGCGTATTGTTCAATGTCCGATAATAAGATACCGCCGAAATATAATTGGAATTTTAGAATTCGATAAATTCACTACTCATAACCGATGATACAGGACGAAATATTCAGCGTAAACAACTCAGCCGCGCCGGAATTTCGAGAATTAGGATTAATAGAAAATTCAATTCCGTCCAATTTACAGGATGAACTGATGTGAATTTTAATCACGGGTGATAGGAGGGTCGATAAACAACGTAGAAAACAACGTCCTCGAATGACATGACACTGTTCCCAAAGTCCATAAATAAAAGTTTTTAGGAAAGTTTGTCGAACGAAAATTTTTTAGAATTTTCGCAAAAACCACCCATCTGTCCGCACACATGATGCGCAGACATGTTTGATATAAGCAGAATCCGCGGTAAATTCAAAAACGACTGAACATTACACACCGAATCGATGTATAATCATACGAGTTTACAAAATCACTGATCAAAATGCATTATATATTCCATAAATTGCCAGTACCCTCGACCATGCATCATATAAATCTTCATCGGGCATATTCCATAATTGGATTAATTGCGGCCATCCTGTAAAATGCCTCATGAAATTATCTGTGCTAATTTTTTCGCATGATTTTTTATACCCTTCTTTTGAGTGAATAGAACGTAATCATTCTCGGGCGTTGGATTTTGCATATACGTGTATCTGCCCAAAACCAATGATTGACTGTATCTGGCGGCCATGCACAAACGAAGTAAACGCATTTCTTGCGTCGGTATGGCCCTTTGCGACAAATATCCGGCCAAAAAATGACCACCCACATCGACGAACGATACTTGCGTCGAATCTAACATCATCATATAAACCAAGGCTATGGCCACGTCGAATATGAGACAAGCCGTGTGACTGTCGCCAACGTCCAATATACCGCAAATGTCGTATTGATTTTGATCAGTTTTGCATACGAGAATATTTTGTTCATTGAAATCACCGTGGATTTGGCCTGGAATTCAGGATCTTCATTTTTTGTGGTCATGCTAGCATGACCAATCTACAGTAAGACAAAAACGGCCAGCTGGGATTCCCTCACAAGACCCACCTTTCTGCAAAATCCCAATGCTCGGTACGATTTTCGAACGATACTCATCGATTATCTCGATGATCATGCTTTTCAATTGCTGATCATCGATCGCGTGCAAGAATTCCTCGATGTTACAGAAATGATGTAAACTCCAATGAGTCATTGGGCCGTTATCGAAGATTGGATGACGAAAATCCTGAAATTCCATCGGATTTGAGCAATGCGAAACGAATTGATCAGATGATCGTACTTCCAATGCGATGTGAGTCCGTGCTAATAATGAACCGATTTTGAAGAATATATCGGCACTCGGTGCTATTGTGTACAACAATTGACCCGGAATAAATTTGAATAATCTGATTGCATGCAACCCGTCTGAAAATTTTTTCATATTCGCGTATTGATTTTTGCTGTGCGTTCTGTAAATCGATTTTTAAAGCCTGATCATGATCAGGTATGATCTGGAATCATATCCGCCTTATCATGCATAAGTAATCACCTGATGATTGGCCATTCGTGATGGCATACTGTACGAATACTCGTTCCAAATCAAGGCCATTTTTATTCAACACCAATTCCGGCACCGGAATACCTTTGGATATGAGCTGTTGTAGCATTCTATTCTGCCCCTCTGAAATTATAGATCACTATACTCACTCGAATGTATGTGTGCAGGAATCAGCATATCTGATTATCCTGATTGCTTGCTTCGATTTTTGAATTTTATAAGGCTTCAAGAAAGCCCAGTTGAGCTACAGTATGCCAATAACCGGGTACATTGAGTTTTCGGTAGTTATAAAGAATGAAGCGGCTATAGTATCGGGGTTCTTTTGGCCAACAGATTATGCGCTATCACCTGATGCTATTCAGATCGGCCAGAAATCGATATATCGAAAATCGATATTTCCGATCAACTTTTGAAGTATGCATACCAGAATAATAGTAATGACACCATGATGATAAGCATGTTAAACTATCCCAGAAAACATGCTTTCGGTGCACTTATCACGTAAATTAACGATTTCGGAATTTTAAGACTGTCAGTCCTTGACACAGAATCATTGATCAATGATATTTTTATACAAAATTAAGATAGATACGGCATGTGGGTATATTTTCCTGGACAATCAAGCACGGGGAATCGATTGCCGTTGTCAAAATCGAGCTATCGGCATGTTATCGGAAATTGATCATTTTGATCAAATCGCTAAATACCGATTGTACGGCGAAATAAATGCGATTTTTAGAATCAGCATGCCAACCTGTACCAGAAAATATGCGTTTCGTTCATTAATATTTCGTATTTCAGAATTTCAAATTTTGAAATCGCCTATGCTTTAGCACATGACTTCCTACCGGTGATTTCAGAACATAGATAACAACGATACAGACGTTGCGTGAGAATATTTTCCTGTACAATCGATCATGTTCTATCCACTGATCATGGTCTGATCACTCAGAACTCAATGTCTCAAAAATCGATAACCTGATCAACTTGATCAATGTTGATCATATCCGAAAATAAACATCACCGCCATGTTCAGCATGCTTTTTATATTGGAAAGTACGTTTTCGTGTAGTTTTTCTGCTAATATTTGTATCTATGATGAGGTTTGAAAATTTGGATTTTCCGATACTGAATCTTGATCTGTCGATTTTGCCTTCTATTGATTCAATAAGAGGCCATATGGCATTTGGCCAAAGTACTCCGATATATAACGCATATATATTTTTTGATCGAAGAAATAACCTCATCAATTATTGTGGCAATGCACATGTTCTTCCATCATTGATTGCCTGCACTGATTTCTATGCATACCTCTAAATGAGGTATTATTTCTTACCCAATAACCCGACAGTAGTACTATCCGAAGTATTCGTGATTTTCAATACGTATCCATGCTGATGTACATGATGTAAATACGAATTCGTATTCAACGATTTCACACCGGTAATGAGGAAATTCTTATCATCGTAACTTTTCAACCGTTCAATGCGGTCAGGATACAATCCGAAATATTCGACGCATAATTTCTCGGCAATTTTTTCACTCACCGATGGAACTTGAGTGACTTTACGTATTTCCACCAGAAGTTCCTCTTGGCACGAAACCACTATGTTCTCCATATCGATGAAAGAATCCCCACACTACCCGAGGTCTATAGGTTTAAAATGAGATTTGCCTCTTTCCTCCTCGCCCACCCACCCTGTCCAACTTCATTATCTCAATCTCTCTTGGCAAAGAAAGACGCTTTTACCAGGCACATTCACAACCGCTAGTATATATAAAAATGCATACTTCAAAAGTGCTTTCAAATTCACGTGAATAACACCAGTGCAACCGGTTAGCCTATTGGCAAAGAAAATCCATCCAAATCACGTAATCTTGCTTTCAGATTATTGCATTCAAGCTTCAATTCGATATTCTCGTACAGAACTCGATCGTAGATCTTCATCCGTTCTTTCCATACGTCGAAATCCTGAAAAAAGATGCACTGTGAAGCACAATTTCTGGCACATGCGATGCATGCAGGGCCCATTGGCCCTGTGAGCTAATAGACCCTCAACAGAAAAGCATCAAAAATGCTTACCAATTCAGCATTCTCATCAAACGCTGGCTTCATTTGCCGATTCAAAGTTTCCACTTCTATTTTCAACTCGTCCAATTCCGATTGACATGACGCCAATTCCGATCTGAAAAAATGCAATTTACAGAGTTCTGCTGACACTTTCATGAATTCGACTCACTTCAGCGTCCGGATTTGCCTCAAATAATCCGCACCAGATGTTCCAGTATCCCTCGATGGTACCCATTCCAGTGCGTGTAGCTGAAATATTATCCCATATTAGCTCTGGTCGCATGAAATTGCGCAATATATACTCACTTTTTCTTTCAATCGACGATTCTCGAATGTCTGACGTTGATTCTTCTCGATTTCTTGCTTCAGCAATTCTTCCAGATCCACCAGTCGCAGCGCCTACAAGAATCTGTGTTATTCCGTATAAAGACATGAAATTTTAGTTGCTTACCCTTTTCTGTAACGCATTATCCTTATCCTCCATCAACCGAGTCACCGCGTTCAATCCACCACCACCAGTGGACGCTGGTTGCCAACGTCTGCTTTGACCAGTCAAACTTCGCAAACGTAGCAATTCCTCATCCAATTTGGCGTTCTCTTTCTTCAGCGTTTCCACATCCACTCGCAGTTGATCCGATTCCGATTCCGATTTCTTCAAATCGGCTCTCAATTTGCCATTTTCTCGAACCAATTTTGACGTCGTCCGATCACGACTCTCGGCCACCAGTTCTTCCGCCCATGCCACGCGCGGTGCTGTTTTAGTCAATTTGGCCTGAAATGGAGGCCGAGATGACATTTGAATATTGAAAAGCAAAAATGCCTTTTACTTTCAAATCCTTATTCTCTTGCACCACCTTCTGCATTTCTTCGTCGGTCAACCGTGATGAACTCAATTTCAATTCTTCCAATTGCCGAGCTAAATCCACCTTTTCGGCTTCCAATTTGTCAACAGCCTCGTGTAATCGATTTATGGTCTCGATATTGGTTGCCTGAAAAATGTGATTCACGATTGCTGATAGAGCATTCTGCACACCTGTGCTTATGGTACACGCTGATTTTTTACAGCAGTAGCCTGATCCGCAAGAGACCAATATTGGTCTCTCAAAACAGAACTTCAAATGTAGCTTACCCTGGGTTGATCTTCCAAATCCTCTCTCAACTCATCGATCTCCTCATGCGCCGATTGCAATTCGCGTTGGATATCCCGAAACCGCGATCTCAACACTTCATTCTGATCTCGTTCCTCGTCCAGACGAGTTTGAATCGAATCGCGTTCCAACTTCCAACGATCGCGTTCATTCGACGCTTGCTCCAATAATCGCCTCAACATTTGTACAACATTATCCGCCTCGTCCAACGTCCGACCGTTGATGCCATTCTAAGAAATATCAAGAGTCAATATAGACAATGATAATTGCGCAATGATCACTTACATCAGACAGATCCAATGGAACTTTGACAGCGACCATTGGTGGTCGAGTACTAGTCGGACGAGTCGACGGTTCCACTGGACGCTTTTCGATCAATTTGATTTGAAGATCGGCACACTCTTGTTCCAATTCGTTATTCTTGGAACGCAACGTTGCTACTTCTCGTTCCAATGATGCCAATTTTTTCAATCGCAAATTCTGATCTTCGATCTGAAAACGCAGGGATGGCAGTTATCAGTTGCAGAGACCATGCCAGCGCTTACCAAATCCAACAGCGATTGCTTTTCATGTATCCAATCTTCCGATGCATCCGTCAAACTGTCGGCCGGTGTCAAACGCTTGACGGTCACAATTGTACTGGATTTCTCCACCGCAATCGATCCACGACTTTCGTGATAAGTCTTCTCTTGCTCCAATCTGAAACAATTGCGATATGCAATTCCAAAATTGCAAAGGACCAGTTCAAAACCACTCACCTGTTGATCCTTTCTTTCAATCTCGCAATCATCTTCTCCTGTTCTTCGGCTTCTTTGGTTTTCGTTTGCAATTTGGCTCTCAGCTTCTCCACTCTCGTTTGCCATCGTTTGGATTCTTCCCATTTCATCACTCCTTCCGCACGCTAAAAAGAAAGCAGTGCATAATTACGCAATCTTGAAAGATTTGCTTACTGTTTGTACTGGTTCTTCCAATGGCTTCTCAGCTGGCAAGCCTTGCATGGTTCGAAGTTGGCCTTCCAAAACGGCCAATTTCCTCTTCAAATCTCTGTTTTCGGATTCTTGCAGTTTCTGAAAATAATGATATTTCTCAAAGGCGGCTTTTCTGAATTCAATCTATCCTTACCATTTTCATGGATTCCCTCAAATGTGCCAACCGCGTCTCCAAATTGTCCACTTCTTTCTCCAATTTCTCTTTGTCCGATTTCAATTTGGTAATAGCGGCGTCTTTTCTGTCTAGAATCATAGCTTTTAGAATCAACATAGAATTATGAGAATTTGCTTACTAATTTCGCTTTTCAATCCTTCCATATCCTGTTCCAATTCTTCCGCTCTCATCTTCCCACGTTTAGCTTCTTTGGCCTGCTTCAGCAATCGATTCTCCAATTCTTCCAATTTCATCTGAAATATAGATATGATTACCAAAGATTTACAGTATACTCAGAAAGGTCATACCTTCAAATCTTTCACTTCCAATTCGCGTAATCCTGTCTCTGATTCCGGCCTCAATCTCGACGCAGCCTGTGTGGTCATCTCGTTTTGCAATTCGGCCAAGGCATGTTTCAGTGCCTAAAATTCATTCGGATCTACCAAATCCAAGATTGACACAGAAATCGCATACCTTATTCTCAGCTTCTTTCTCTTTCAATTTTGCACTGGCATGATCCAGGCGGACTTTGATTTTCAAATAATTCTCTTGTTGATGTGGTGCTGACGACGGTTCACCCAGTCGAGATGGAATCGGCGTTGGAACTGGAGACGGTGGACCATATTCTTCCATAGTTTGTACTTGAGCGTCTTGGGTGGATTTTCCGAGCGGATGATCCAGCTAAAAATGATACAGATTAATCTGGATAGTGCAAAATGCATGGACTTCCTGATCAGTGCATTGTGAATGCACATGGCATCCAGATCCAAACTGAGCAATTTTTCTTACCGTCGTAGTATGTCCAAACACGTCGTGGTCTTCCCCGATATAATCCACCGGTCGGTCATGTTTATCCGGCTGTGTTCCAATTGCACCGATCGGAGATCCATCTGGTCGTTGACCGAGTGCTGCTTGCAATCTGCAATTAAGCATCGATTTTGCAATGCAATCTCGCACCACAGCCTCATCTCACCTCATATTTTCGCTCTCCAATTTGACCAATCTTTCAGCCAATTCAGACGATAATTGTTTCTGTTGCTCGCCAGCGTTCAATTTGTCCAATAAGGTGGCAATCGTATGCTCTTGACTCATGACGCGGTCTTCTAATTCCACGATTTTCAATAACTGAAATGATCAGCATTGCATTAATCGTATTACTGAAGCAAATTATTCACACCTGTCTTTCCAATTCACTCTTCTCCTCTTCACTGACACCTTCTTCCGCCGATTTATGAAGACTGGTGAAAGTTCTATCCAAAGCTTCTCTCAATTGATCACGCAATTTGGCAGTTTCTTCGAATTGCTCTTTCCTGGCTTCGTTCAATTCCGTTTGGGCATTTTGAAGGAGTTGCCGATATTTCTCCAACGCTTCGTCCTTTTGCTCTAATCGAGTCTGAAATACAGAGCACTTTGAATGAATCTGATTTGCGCAGAATGTCCAAAAGTGATTCTGGAAACAGTCTTACCTTCAACGTGGCCACGGTCGCATGCAATAATTCCTGGGCAGCTTTCTGAAGATTCTTTTGATCGGCGTTGGTCGTAGTTTGCATTTCAGCAATCACAGCCGGCCAACCGCCAGCGATTGCACTGTCCACCGCTTCCGCGGCCACTGGAGGTACGAATTTTCGCAGATCCAACAAAATACGTTGCTTCCTCAATAATTCGGCTTCCATTTTCCTCTTATCCGAACGTAATCCGTCCAATTCCTGCAAAAATAGCTGTGCAAATTTTGAAGCGACATCACCATGAACGTACCTTTTTAAGTTTATCCATTTCGGTTCTCATGACCTTATCAGCCGCAATATATTTTCTCAATGCGGTCAACGCTTTTTGCAATTGATCCGGAAGCGGTAGAGTCATGTCCGGAAGACAAAAAACGCCAGTTGATATCTGGAATAAGCCACATTTTAGCTTATCCATAATCATAGAGGGGATGAGCAATCTTACTTCGAGCATTTCCTCCTCTTGTTCACGTTCTTGATTCTCGTATCGATGCAATTTCGATTCCAATTCAGCTTCACGATTCTCCCATGCGATTTCGCGTTCTTCCCACGCCTGCAAAACGATGATTTAATTATGGATAATTGGAGATCAACTTCTTACTTTCGTGATCTTCACATTCTCTTCTTCCAAATTGGCAGCGGAAGACTCCAAATTCGATATCAACGTTGACTGAGTTTGAATCTGTAAAAACAGGCATTTTACAGCTTGCAAATTTTCCCATGGACTTTTCGAGGCCTTCATGCATGCCCAAAGCGGTTACAGTAACCCATCAATCTCACCTGCTCTTGCGCCCTGGCCAATTGTCTCTTCGATTTCAATTCGGATAATCGTAATTCCTCCAATTTCTGATGCCATTCCACGATACGTTTTGTTCCAGCGCCGTCTTTCAAAGTGGCCACTAATTCTTCCAGGCTCGTTTCGCGTAATCGTAATTCCTCAACGCGATCATTGGCCTCGTGTTGCTTCTCCACTGCCTGCAAAATATCGCAGGCGTTACAGTGGACGGCTGAAATTGCTGATCAGAGCTTACTTCGACTAATTCACTTTGCAAACGTTCACGA
The DNA here is from genome assembly GCA_034695185.1 of Discolaimus major. Lineage (NCBI taxonomy): Eukaryota > Metazoa > Nematoda > Enoplea > Dorylaimida > Qudsianematidae > Discolaimus > Discolaimus major. The sequence continues at coordinate 17,507 of JAQIWJ010000065.1, forward strand.
TCGTTTTGCAATTGCATAAGATTCCTCTGAAATTTCTCTTGACTCTCCAACGGTATTGAACCAGCGAAGCGTTGACGAAGAGTCTAAAAAAGAGGGTGCTTGCAGAATTGCATTTACGAATTTTGCATGCATGTATCAGCATGCAAACCCACCAAAATCACTTACATTTATGGTCCTCCTCATTTGTTGCACCCTGAATATGTATTCGGCTCGGAAATGCCTCAATTCTTTGTCTTTAGCATCGAATTTCGTCCGGATTCGCAACAGCTGGACTTCCAAATCCGTGATCTTCTTCTTGGCGGCTTTCAATTCGTCGTTATCCGTCGATTCGGATAATTTCATTCTCACGATTTCTCGATGCAGCTTGCCTAAAATTGCGGTATGCAATGCCATGATATCATACTGCAGATACCAAAGCCTTACCAATGGCCGCCTTGGTATCGTTCTCGGCTTGAATATCGATCACCGTTTTCTTCAATTCATCCAATTCGATATTATGCGACGTCCGTTGATTCTCCAAATATCGAAATTGAGCTCTCGAAATCTCGTCCAATTCCTGAAGATGAGCGTTTATGAATCATTGCTACAGTAATCCAAATAGCGTACCTTCATTTTATCCAATTCGGATCTCAGATTGAGTTCCGATTTTTCCACTTGAATAATCCGTTGTTTATCAGCTTCATGCACAGATTTGGTGACGCAGCCTGCAAAATACGATCATTGCATTTATGCAATGTCAAATTCTATTCTTGCTTACCAGCCATTTCATCCCTCAATTCGCGTTCGATCTTTTGCAAATCCAAATTCATTTTGGTCACCTGAAATATGATCACTGATCAACTTGATCAAATCCCTGATTTCGATCAGATATGCCTACCTGTTCGAATTTCCTCTCCACTTCATTATTCCTCTCTTCAACTCGCCTCATCAAATCTTTCTGTTCTTCGTACATCATCTGAGCGTGTGTGGCTCGTTGACGTTCGTTCAATTCTTTCATTTCCAAAACTGCCAAACGCTGAGAGACGCTTTGTAATTCCGAGACCGATATACCGCTATCCGCATCCGATCCGGATCCGTCGTGGCCACCGGATCTCGGCGGCCATGCGAAACCTGAAACAGATTCCGTGTCAGAATGAATTCAAAAATTGAGCATTATTGCTTACTTGTTATCCTGGATGCTTCTTCCATTAATTCCAATTTTATACTCCGCTCTTTCTCGGCCAATAATTGGGTCTTCAAATATTCGTTCTCCCGTTGCAATTGATTCAATTCGATCTGAAAAAATCGATAATTATCCGCATGCCAAATCAGCAAGATTTACGTCGCTTACTTGAATTGTCTCTTGCGTTTTGATCTTCTTCACTAATTCGCTCTCCTGTTCCAAAATTGATCGATGCCTTTCGGTCAATTCCACGTGTTGACGACTCAAATGCTCGTAATCCGATTTCGCTACGCTGTCTTCCAAGGCTTTGTATAAAGATGACAGTTGATACGAGACCATTTCCTGAAAGATCGATGGTCCGTATAAGCATGACTGATGAGTGCAAGAAGGCTTACCCTTTGCCTTTCCAAATGTCCCAACTTTTGAATAACAGCCGTTTCCGCTTCCAACGCATTTTTCTCAGCTTTCTCTTTATCCTAAAAAGCAATGCCCTTTTTTACTGTAATTTTGGTTTCAGGCCATGCGCATGGCCAGAATTGACATACTTTTCTTGCTTGATCCTCCGTTTCACTCATGATGGCGTATTTTCTCAATAACATTTTCTCATTGATCCTCATCACAGTATATTTTCTAGTCATTTCGGCCAACCGACGTTTCACTTCGTCCTCATTTTGACCCAACGTATCCATCAATCTCTGAAATGCAAGTTTTTCATATCAGAATTCTCAGAATTTATGCATGCATACCTCGAATTCGGATTTCCTCGTTTCCGCTTCCAGCTGCACGAATTCCAGATCTTGGATTCTCTTCTGAATACTTTGCGTTTCTTTTGTCCAACCGTCTTTGGCGTCCGTGAAATCTCGATACAGTAATCCTTGCTGATGTTTGAGTACGGCCAATTTCCTTTGATACGCGTCCACAGCGTCTTCCATATTTCGCAATTGTTGATCTTTTAAATCGGATTCCTAAAAATACGAGCATTAATCAATGATCAGCAAATTAGATTCAAAATGAACTTGCGTGAAGAATTTGAATCAAATGTTCGTTGAGATTAGCAATAATCATTGAACTGGTCGGTGGCATATTTTCAGCGAATGGAATCGGTTGTAAATTTGGTCCTGAAGAATGGACGTCTTTCCACAGTTTCAGCTCATTCTCCAATTTCGATGCCTGCAAAAAGGATGATCAATTTCGAAGCAGCATCAAAACTTCGCATTACTGCAATGTTGATTCATAATTGCTGAATCGCAGAAATCTGCAAAAATAACGTACCTGCTGCTTAGTGTTATTCAGCTCCACATGAGCTCGCTGAGCATCCAACGTCAGCTGCCTCAATTCGGCTCTCAATTCGTCATTCCGACCGGTCATATAATCCAATTGCGATTTCATTTGCAATACCGCATCAACGTTGCCGGTCAATTCTCGAGTTTCCATGTACTGAAAATTTGGATTCACATTCAAACATCAGCCAACAGTTCATGACTGAACTTACCGAAATCAATTTATCCAATGTCGGCATTTGGATACGTTCCAAATTCGTGGTCCCAGTCGTGGTTTCTTTCAATTGCATCCGAATCTCTTTTAATCCTTGCAATAATTTGGCATTCTCAGTTTCCAAATGGGCCAATTTGGTTTTGAGCGTTCGATTATCGCTCGCAACGTCGTCCAACAACTTTTGCGACGGTTGTTGAGGCCGATGAGAAGTATGAAACATTGGTTGACGATCATCCGATACTCGAGTCTCCGATAATGATCGACGATCGTGTTTCTTCTCTTTCAAATCTTCCATGAATTGTTCGACTACCATCAATTCGTCCGACGAGAGCCCCAATGCCACCGCTCTGAAAAAGTGCAGTATACAATGTTTGCACACCGCGCAAGATTGCGCAATTTACCTTTCTCCAATTCTATGACTCAATTTTCGCATTTGTAATTTCACTTGCAGCCTTTCGTCTTCCAAACGTTCGATCTGAAATTTCGATACCTAATATTCCACTGTGAATATCTGAAGGAATGTATACCTCTTTTTGAAGAAGAATATTCATTGCACGATCAGTTTCACGTTCCACTTCTCTGGCGTATTTGAATTTTATATCCAACGGTGCATGCCTGTCCAAACCCAAACGTCGCCTCATCTCGTCGTTCTCGTCCAATAATTCGTTGACTTTCATTTCCAATTTATTGCAATGTTGAGTCAATTCGATGGCTTGCCTGAAAAATGATTGTGATCGGCTGATTTGAAATGCCAGCCAGCAATGCATTTGATTTTCGGATCATGCAACCAGACTGAAAATGCTTACTTATTTCTAATATCCAATTGCATTTTCTGTTCTCTGCAATCGTCCACAGCTTCGGCCAGGCCATATTCGCCCTGCAAAATCACATTTTAGCTACCGATCAATAATGACCGTGCAAAAAAACGTACCATTTCGTATTGTCTCATTCTGGAGATCATATCGGCCACTTGCTTATCTTTCTCCATGGCAGCCGACTCAGCCTCTTGAGATTTCCTCAACGCATCGGCTAATCTTGTTTCTTTCTCTTTCAACGTTTTCTGCAGAAGATTCGTACGACGTTTTTGAGTTTCACTGATACTACCGCCTGAAAATCTTGGAGATCATGTCTCCATAATGATCAGAAAAATCCAATCATACTTACCAGCATTTAGTTGATCTCGTAATTCTTCCATCAAATCCGCATTAGCATCCAGATCCTTTGTGGATTTAGCCAATTCCGTTTTCAACATTTGGATTTGTTGATCACGATCTTCCAATGCCTAAAATAGCCATTTTTCGAAAGATGGCTTGGCGAAAAATCTGGTCCCTACCTTGGTCAATGCCACAACGCTATGTTTATCCGAATCCATTCGATACTGGATCAATTCTTGTTGCAATTCTTCAACTTGTTTCTTATACGATTGAGTTTCTTTATCTTTATCGTGGAAGATTAGCTAAAATAAGAAGCATGCGGATTACTGTAACCGCTTTCTCTGATCAGCCTACTTTCCATTCTTCGATTTTCTTATCCACCGCTTCCATAAGTTCGTCTTGGATACTCGGTTGGGTCGGACCTCTCACGCCCATTTCGGCCAACTGAAATCAGAATCCCATCAGGAGGATTTCATTCATTCATAGAATGGATTACCTGTCTTTGCAGATCCTGATTCTCATTTTGCAACGATTCCAATGCAGTGTCGGCTTCGGTCAAAGCTTCCTAAACAAAGGTAACTGTAGATTATGCTTCCAAAAAATGAGAAAACCGTTACTTTCATTCTCAAATATTGATCAGTGGTTTTTTCCATTTGATGAGTACAATCTTCCAAATTACTCTTCATCTCGTCGACTTGTTTCCTCAACATTTCGTTGGCTTCGGCCAAATTCTGAAAATTGATCAGACTGATCATCCAGAATCGGGTGGCAAATTCTCGCTTACATTAACTTCGTTGACTAATCTCAACATTTCTTCATTCCGATTCCGGATCCGTTTCTGGAAATCCTCCCCTTCGGCTCGACGTTCGGACGTACTTTCACGATGACGTTGAATTTGACGTTGATAATCTCGTACGTCTTCCAATAATTGATCTCTCTGAAAAATTTCCCTCCGATCAGTGCACTGCGATCAGTGATCGGTCGTGGGTATTACCTCTTTTCTCAAATCCCTGGCTTCTTTTTCGTACGTCTCAACTCTTTGGGCATACTGAAATTATCAGTTTCTCAATTTTTTAAAACCAAAAATATTGGGATCAGAACAATAACCTTTTCTGATTTCTCTTGTTCATGACGTAATTCTTGTTTACTATCCAATAATTCTCTGGTCTAAAATTTGGCATTTTTCGCAAGGGATTGGATGTTTCATAGAAAAGCATACTAATCGATGTTTTTCTTCTTCCAAATCACGAATCTCTTCACGAAGCAGGCTATTGGCGTCTTTTCCACCAGCTTGACGCTGAAGGAAAGCGTCATGCAGTTACCAGGTAGGCAAAAAACATGGCTGAGCGGGTACAGTAATCTTGGCGCGGTGCATCTTCGATGCTCCGCCCTCCAAAGCAAGAGAAGGTGGGTCAATAGCGGTTACAGTAAGCCTCTCACTCGTAAGGTGCTAATTTGCTCTTTTAATTCATCGATTTCTTGTAGTAATTTCGCTTCTTCCGTACCGGTTTCAGTACGAGTACGCATCATTCGTTCGCCTTCTTCGATGGCCGTATCGGCTTGCAAGGCTTTTATCTGCAAAAAAGCATGCATTTTTCGAAGACCCATGGTATTTGGGCATTCAAGGAAAAGAAAAATTCCTATCCCATACATTTAATACAGCCCTGCATAATTTGAATAATGATTGCAATCGATTCAAATCAGTTTCTTTCTCGATTTTAACCTGAAAATTTGCGGATATTTTAATCCATGCATTCGTCGCATTTGAATTTTCGTACCGCTTGCAATTCACGAAGCCAATCATCGGCTTCATCCTCTTCTAATTTATCCAAATCCAACGTTTGTAATTGATTCCAATTTAACGGAGGCATTGTTTACGATGATTTTGATCAAAATATGAAAAAATGGGAGCAGGCAGGATGAATCAGAAAATATTTGTGATTTTTATCACCCTAGCAACTAGGGATGCCTTATTTGGTATTCCTGTGTTTACTCTATGAGCCTTGGTGGCTGATGGAGAATGAAAACCATTGGTCAGAATTCAGCTGGACATTGCTGATGACATCTTTCTGACTGGATAATTTTATTGGTACTCTGATCAATCAGAAATCGATATATCGAAAATCGATATCGTGATCAAAGTCATAAATAGGGATCCGATCGGACAATGGCTGTGATCACTGGGTTCTCCATAGCCGATTACCCAACAAATACAGTCACGGATCATGGGAATTGGGTTTTTTACACCGACGAAGCTAAGAAAATTCCCATGTGAGCGGTTACAGTATGCCATGCAAATCGGCATCGATTTTTCGCGATCATTGAGGGATTGAGACCATATATAAGCATGTTTTCTTATACATCTGAACATGCTCTGTCGACTGGTGATGTTCAATTCTACCAGAAATCGATATATCGATAGTCAATATTTCTGATCAAGTCTGTGAATATCGATCACACGCTAAAATAAAGGTGATTTTTGGAATCAGCATGCTTAGTCACCCTAGAAAATAGATATTTAGAGCATGAAACATACCAAAATCGATTTTTGAGATTTTAATGAAATCATTGACCCATGATTATTTTGCAGAAGTAAAGCAAGATCAGGCATATCGATATTTTTTCCTGTATAATCGAACATGCTCTATCGATTGGCGTTCTCGAAAGTGATTGATCACGCTTATATCGAAAATCGATAATTTTGATCATCTTTTGAAATACGTACGATATTTGAATTCTAACAACGCCAAAAGATGCACAACAGTTATTTCATTCAGAAAATACACCGCTTTTTTGTTATATCATCGTTATTATGCTTACGAGAGGGATTGATAATTTTAATTTTCCCTGTACTTTGGTATTGAATCTTGAATGATCGATTTTTGACTTCTACAAATTCAATAGAGGCCACATTATTTAAGGTTTCCGAAAACCACACTCGAATATTTGCCAAAAAGTACCCCGATAATGATCATCTGATCACGAATTCATTCTCATTGCTTGCATGCAGTGGAAAAACCACGCGGTATACTGTAACCGCATGCCAGCCCTTCTTCTGGCATAAAATCGCATATATGGAGCATTATTCAAATAATCGATTATCCACTGATCAAATCAGTTTTGATCCGATTACCCATTTTCAAGTAAAGCAGGGAGGGACACTGGCAGTGGAAGAAATTCTCCACCAATCGGAGGCCAAATTTCTCAGGCCAAGGGATTGGGTGTACCGTAACCGCTTGGGATTATGCCTCAGAGCAAACATTTCAACTGATCTTTTTCCTGATACTCGATTAGCATGTGATATCGATTGAGTGAAAATCCATGATCCGCCTCGAATCTCAATCGCACTGAAACCAGATATCGATTATTTTTAATCGCATTTTCGGATACGAGAAAGCGTGCTTCTGTTATGGTTGATATTGAGGCCATGCTTTTTACAAAAGCTAAGATTGATCAAGGAGTGTTTTTGCAAAATGTCCACATGTCAATGCCAATGCGGGTTCTGTATTGACTGCCAAAGTTCAGTTTCCTGGGTGAATTTTTGCTGATCAGCATATTACAATCTCCTCATGCATTTTCTGATCAACTGATAATCCATTCCTTTAGGAAGTCGTCCGGACGTTCTGCCTGAGCCAAAATTCAATGCAATCATGAATCAGGAAAGCCTATCCTTCTTCATACAAGGCAATTATGACGCATGGTAATAATATCTCAATAGAAAGATATCGTGGCCATGTTTAAACATAATTTCTGGCACCTGCCAACGTTCAAACTGTGCTCGATGAAATAAAGCTTTATTGAAAATGCACGATAACGATACATTCTTCTATTCAACCTTCCTTCCGTACCAGTCCATCGAACGGGGCTGGAAGGTAAAAGAAGTGGCATAGTTTCAAAACGTCTACACTGATAAGGACTATCAAAATTACTGAAGGTTGTCTTGGATCAAAATTACGAAAACAATCTTCCTGTCCCAAAGAGATGTCCAGTGATCAAGCACCGTTCGCATTGCGTTTATATCGATACAAATCTCAAAATGCATTGCCATTTTTCAATGGCCAATGCGGGAAAACAGTTGGGAAATGGAAAGAAACATGGCTGGCACTTCACCAAGACGATACATTGATTTGGTATAATGATAAAAGATGTACGAAAATATGCGGCCGATTACGAAATTTCTCAACCCTACATATGCCGTATTTGAAAGCCGGATACGTGGACGAACGTGATCAATCGGATCATCCGAATCCGTCTCGTCCGACATTCGCATCACCCGATGAATATCTTTACTTGAATATACCCAAATGCAATGCTAAGAAAACGTCGCCTTCTTATTGGTTCTATACGAAATGCGAATCGGATTTAGTCACGTGTTTACGTAATTTCGCAAAAGCGGCTAAGAAAGATGGAGAATTTCGGCAATTATTAGAAGAATACAGGAGATGGGAAGATTCGGCGTATAGGCAAAAACTCAAATACAAATACGGTTCTAGTATGAAAGGTGATTCCAATTTCGTTTTGCCCTTGAAAGAGGATATCGGCGTGATTTGGCAACGATTCACCAATCAATGCAATGGGAAAATGAACGCTGGCTACATGCCAAATGGGATAAATACGTCGGATATATTGAATTCGTTAGATAAGGCTAAATCTGATTTGGATAAGGGATACTGTAGTTCCGGAACCACGGCGACGGAATCGCCGTATTTGAGTTGCAGAGAAGAATGCTCGGATTCGGAAATATCCAACGAACGTGATGCCAGCAGTTATAAAACTACGATCAGCGTTGAAATACATCCATTCTAATTATATGCTAATTATTTCCAATTCGTGAATGACATTTTTATGCTCCCTCGATGCAAAGAAATAAGCTCTGCTAATTTGAATTTGGTCCGTGAAACGAATGACGTAACAGGCAATGCTGATATGATGCACTGAAAAATTTCAAAATTTAACCAAGCAAGTGATCCTTTCTACGATATCATTGATGCCACCCCGCATCATATGTATATCTTATGCAATCGATAATTTTATGCAATGATCATATTTTGATCACACAAAAATCGATATATCAAAATCCGAAATTTGTGATCGACTTTTTAATTATGCATGAGAGGCCAAAATAGATGGCATTGCTGAGATCAGCATGCTTGATTATCCTAAAATCCTGCTTTTATGCGTTCTATTTGGTGATTTCATCCATTTCCTCCAATGCAGGGATATATATACTGTAACCGCTTTTTTAATTGCACCCGGTTGCGAATTTTAGGCTCAAAAATACACTCTAAACGATACGTAACGATGTTTTTCTGTACAGTCGAGCACGCTCTATCTTTTAGTAATACTACCATCGACTGATCAAGCCTCTATCAAAAATCGATATTTTGATCAAATTTGCGAATATCGATCGGAAGCAGAAATATAGGTGATTTTCAGAAACAGCATGCCAGGTGAATCTCAAGTTCTTGCAAGCAAATTTTTGAATCATTCAATTTGCATGCGATCATGGAGAACCCAATTGCCCAAATTCGGGACCTCAGCAAAACGCGGGTACTAAAAATAACCAGCCGTTTGGTGTTTTCTATCTCTGCCCCCGAGGGATGAGTGTCCTCATTTTTCACTATCCAAGTATACAATTGAGGGAAGATATTGGTAAAATGATAGGCATACGAATTGCGCATTGCAATCACAGGAACTGATCATTCGAGGACGCTTTTTCTCAAAAGCACTGCTTCGGTCTAGAGACAAACTGGCCTTTTTTTTATTGATCCATAAGGAAAACGTAGCTTTTGTTTTGGCTCTTCTCGAAGCTCCGGCCCCGAGGCTACTTCCTTCTCGTGTTATTTTTCCAATTTCCTCAAAAACTTCCATTCTTAGCATTGAATTGAAGTGGCATCCCGAAGATAAACACTCCAAATTTATCCTCATTGCTAAATTTTCAGTGACCAGTTCAAATTTTGCGTATAAACGGAAGGTGCCTACGAGTTCATCATTTCTTTAAAAAATGACCACGATCGGCCTTGATCGATCTAGGCTGAAGCTAGATTTGAAACCGATCACCTCGTCCGGGTGTATACCGAACGAAGGCATTATCATTACTCCGTTATCAGCACCAGCGAGGTCGCACGTATTCTTGGATCAACCATCGTCGAATCGAACCATTTCCAGGCGCGGTTTGGAAGCGTGGAAAAAGGCATTGGCCTCGGCCGCACCCGGAACCACCATGTGCTTCCGGAACAGGGATAAAAGTCCCATCGAAAGTTTACAACGATTATGGGAAGAACGAAAGAAGGCGCATGAATATTCAAATGCATCACGTACGTCCGCCAATGCTAAACGACGATCCGTCTCGTTCCTTCTAAGGAAACCGGCCAGCACGATTCGACGAATTTACGAACGCGCAACCACATCGACCAACCATTGGCGAATTGTAAACGCGGCTTTCACCACGACTGATCCGTCACAAATCACTCAACATAATAATGACCGAAGTGATTATTTGCATTCGCATCATCATCGAAATATACATTCATCAGTGATAAGTACTCAATTATGAACTGTATCATGTACGAGACGATTCGGCAACAGGCCGTCGTCCCCTGGACCACATCAAATACGTAGCGAATACGACCGATTCCAAGATCACAGCACTCGTCAAATGTTTCTCCATGTCCACGTTCTCGTTCCGGACGCGATTGTAAATAAAGTTCTTGATTTCGGTAGAAATATCCGCGTGAATAACACCGAATTTGCCCGTCGGAAAACCATACGGTAACCGCCTGACGATCTTGGTCAACGATTCGCATAATGCGCCCGATTTTCGTAATTGAAACGTCTCCTCCACTAAGCTGGCATTGGACTCGAATACCGGTTCCACTTGGACCGATGATGCCATATCTGAAATAGAAGAGATAGAACATTAGAAAAACGCATTCTCTTTTGGGGAATGTGCGCTGTATGATTGATCAAAATGCATTGGGCGTAAAGCATGCATGATAACATGCAAAATAAATCTACGCATAGCTTACCCGTGTTTTCCTTGCGGATGTGTTTATGGCTCGATCTCCATTTGGTCACCAAATGAGTCCGTAATACTCGAATATATTGACCCATACTGGCGTACAGACGTAATAGCGATCGATCTTTGGTCCTAAAGGCGCCGTGCGGGATCTTCTCCACTACGTACGCATCGGCTGATGGCGAATTTTCCACCATATCGGCCACGATCGAATTCAATTTCGCCTCGTCGATTATAGAATTATTGCGCCTCGATTTCTTTGGCTTCCCTTTTGCAGCAGTTTTCTCGCCGTCTCCATTTCCATTTTTGTCAGTAGCAGATGTCAAATCCTCAATATTTGGTTCGGATTGTTGAACAATCTGTTCACTTGATTGGACGTATTTCGACGACGATACTCGATCCGTATTTATTGGAAACGCTTTGGACTCTAATACACGAATTAGCGATTCGGCGTAATCGATTTCGGCTTGAGCATAATGAACGGACTCTCTGCTGACGCGAAATGCCACCACAGTCATTTTATCCGCAGGCATAATTGATAATAAATCCACCGGATGTGGTCGATAATATTGGCCATACGAAAATTTGTCCTCGTCGTAATTTTGATGAAAACTTCCGCAATATCGTTCGGCCGCTCGTAAAATCCAAGCCGGCTTTGAGATGGGAGTACTACGGAAGCGCAGCATACAGTAGAATATCATGATCACGATTGAAACGGACGCGATTTTGATCGAAATGATAAATTAAATGCAATTTCTTGGAATTTCTGGTTGCCGCGATGTAGCAGACAGATTGGCGCCAGCGAACCAGTCCAACCACCGATGACAAAACCGCGCAAAATTTTGAAATCGACCTAGGAGGTTCAGCATTACGGCCTTCCCAAACAGGAAGTTTTGGAGCTAAAATTCTATGAACATTGGAAACATTTTTGGGCACTTCAAAGTACACAAAAAGGCAACAAGAATTAAAAATACCGCACAATCGATAATCTCGATACCTTGATCGATCAGTTCTATATTCGATTAGAAGGTATACTGTAGCCGCTCTGGGCACTCTACGCAATCACAATATTGACTATGATCATAGACAAATCAAACCGGTCTCAATGAACCGGAATCAATAAAACTGCCATGAATACTGTCATTAAACAAGTGATTATTTTATCGCTCCAACTGATTGCTCTCAATTCATCATATATTTTATGATCGATCGATATATTCGAACGATTACGATCAGAGTCCACCAGTGGCAATTGAGAAAGATCAACGCGTTGATTTCCATAATCGAATATTGTATGAAAATTACTCAAAAATGCATTGCCCAATATAAGGAATGGGAGATCAGGGATATATTGAATACCAACACGGCGTTTACACGCGTCAGAGGGATCGAATTGAAACGTATATTGGACAGGTGATAATGCGATCACTGATGTATTGAACGTAAATTGCAAGTATGGCAATTGAGATAATCGATTACAATCGGTGATCAGGTGATCACCTATGGCTTCTGCCCAGCCATTGTTCAGCCATTCTCGCATCTCCGATTTCAATATGTGACTAGAACTTAAAATATAAGTGCTTCCGCTATCCAAAATGGCTTTGCCAGTTTTGCCGTCAGCGGTGATCAGAGGCACCGATTTGCATTTGGATTTTGTACAGTGATGTTGAAATTCGAATTTCGTCAATCCGATCATCCAATATCCACCGTTTTGCGGTAGTAAAGGCATGGAAATATAATCGAGCGTTCTATTCGCATAACCCAACGTCAACTCGCCGCCTTCGTTGTTGATCTGATTGAAATCTAATCGATTGAATCGAAGACCAATAATCGGCGACATCAACGCTAATCCGCTGAATAATGATCTCGCGGATTTTAGACGGGTCAATTCTTTCTGACCTAATCCCAATACGCCATCCGAATACATTTTCTCCGTGACTGAACTAGCAGCACCGAAAATATGATTATCCATGCACATATCCTTGGCTAAACAGAATCTATCTTTAGCTAATCTCCCTTGCACTCTTGTGCCACGTCCATACATTAATTTGAACGTATCATTCAACTGAACGAATGTTGTTGAATTTCCAGTATTTAACCTCTGTTTCAATTTGCAATTGGCACTTGAGCAATCGGACGTCATTATCCACGTATCCGATGATCCGGTATCGATTTCTAACCATACACCGTACCCTGGAGTCCCGATTTTCGCATAAGCAGCGTAGGCGTAATTTCCGATATTACATAATGTCAATTTGGCGGTACCCTCGCCCATTGGGGATTTATGCAAACGCCCAATACATGATCGATTTTCATGTATCGAATATCGATTAGTGATCAGACGCGATTCCATATTTAATTCGCTAGCGAAAAGTACGATGAGAAATGTGATCGGTCTACTATGAATAGACATGATTCGAATATGGCCTAGTATTGGCCGATGCAAAACTTTCTTGAGTCTTGTCGTCACGCATGCGTAGTTGGAAAATATTCTTTCTCATCACCTCCCTCGCCAACATGAAGTACGGTTGCGAAACTAGTTCGCAAGGCCTCGAACCGAAGTATGGTACAAGTAAATAGTACAGAAATTTTGTTTGACTATAGACTACTACCTGTACTGTATACATGTATAGAATGCCTTTTCCATATTGTAAGAATGCAGCAAATTCATTGGTCTGAATTGGGCGACATGGCCTTGAATGCGAAGAAACCGGTTACCATATGCGGTTATACGCTGTACTGATTTTCAAATTCATCCTTGCATGAATAAGAATATACGCAGAAATACAGCATAGAAAAAATGATTTTCTGTATATCGAAATTTTAGTGCAGAATTCGCAATTTTGGACCGGGTTCATTCTCATAATTACTCAATTTTAGCTGTATAGAGTAAAAGTGCAGAAAAAGCAGTCTCTATCTACAAGCTGATTTCTTTAAGAATTTTACTGATCTGGCAAGGCTCAGATGAGCCTTGCATGCACATGCAAAAAGCCTGGGCTGATTTCTTTTACATTTTCAAAATCATGGCCAAACATGTGGTTGGAAAAGAACACGAATTAATGCATGGCTAAAAATCCGCATGAAGCTCAGGCAGCAGTGATGAAAGTGGTATTAACATTCTTTAGTCTTCATGGCTTTCTCAATGGAGGGTTACTGTAACCGCTAGTCTGCTTCAACGTGAGCAGACAAATCACGTGACAAGGCGAAGTAACGCCTGCGTGCTGTGATTGGCTAGCTCCACTCCACGCGTGGAGGGGCAGACCTTCGTGTAGAAGGCGCGTCATTCCGATTCCTACTTGAGAGCCGTGCGGCTGTGTTGCATACAGTGTCCCTTTTCAAGTTTTCCAACGTGTAAATCCAGTGAAGAATGGATGTCTACGAATACGTTCAATTGTGGGCATGGTTATTGATCGTTCAATTCGTCCAAGTGATCGTCATGATTCCATTCGTATTACCGATGATGATTATTCGGCGTTACCGACCGAATTCATTCGCCCGAAATTGGCTCAACTATTGGCGTCGAACGTGGAAAGATCTGTGGATTCTACTGACCTGGTGGAATTGGAAACAACCGAAAATTGGTTCGCGAATGTCGAACGGATGGGAGCTGGTAGCTCGAATGAAATTACGATCATTCTGCGAATATCAACGATTTCGTGCAGTGAAGTGCAAATCCATGGATCCGAATGATCCGTTTTCGCCTCATCACATGTCGGCCGTATACGTCGTTGAACATTTCAAGCAGTATGACAAACAATCGAATATGATTATTTGGAAAGTCTCTCTGTTGGACGGCGGACGAAAAGCGATCACAGCGTTCGAATGTTTACCTACGTGGTACGAAAATGGCGATGAACTTCAATGCTATTGCAACGACGGCGTTATTTTCATCCTGCATTCGAGCGGCTTGGTTATCATTGATAGTATTTATGGTACAGCCATATCTTATCTAGGCAATTATCATCATCCGCGGTCAATGCAATCCATAACATGCGTTCGTCGATTGGAGAATTCAGATGGATCATTTGGCTGGCGATTGCGAGTTGTTGTTTCATCGATTGCTCGAGTGGGTGCAGGATTCAGTGCTCGCCTATACAACCAGGTAGGCGACCTTCGCGATCGTGGTTACGGTGGAGGAAATGAATGGACCGTGTTCGGACATTGGAACAACAAGAAGCTCGATCAAATTCACGTCCGTGTGGATAGCAAATTCGGCGTTCACATTCAGCCATGGCAGCAAAATGGAATTCGAACATTCCTAGAAGGGCCCACAATGTTGTGCGACGTCAATTCAGGACAGTACGAATACCACGCCACTGTGGATCAACTCCGGCAAAGCAATCGATCGATTTCGAGGTATCTGGAAGCGGTCAAGAATACGCCAGAATTGAATTTCGGCCTTGATTACGCCCCGATATGGATGAATGATCGTGAATGCATTCACGGTTTCAATGATGGCACGGTCTATCGCCTCGAATTTCAACCGCCGTCGATGAGGTACGCGGCAGCCAAAAGCCTGTTCCGTTCGGTGCCCGGATTACGCGATCGTATGACGGCCGAGGAATTTCGGCAACAAACCGGAATCGAAAGGATGAGCGCGCATTTCTCAAGGGCGGATTTAGAGGGTATGCGGGGTATGCGGCCGCATACCCCTTGGCAGGCTGAGAAAAATTTTTCTGCTGATTTTGGCAAGTTTGACCGCAATTTTCCAAAATAATTTTGATGCAACAAGGCTATTTAGAGTGTATGAGAGCGCTTCATTTTGGAATTTTGATCAAATCTTGAAAATATTTTCAAACATTGGGGCGGGGACACCCCGCTCGGCCCTTTGGGCCTCGATCGTTGAGGCTATTGTTGTCATGCCACCGCATACTCCTTTCCTGACAGTCTGGATCCGCCTTGATTCAATCGATGAACAAGGTGATCATGAAAAGGACAATCTACGGACTCATTTGTACTGATACTAAAATTTGATCGTGTATTCTCATTCCTGTTTCGCGTGTAGACTGTCTTTTTCTTGTACTCGCATTTCTCGTGTCTTTAGAAACGTACAATCATGATCGAAATTGCTTGTGATTTTATGATGTCCTCATTATGATGGAAATTCATCATACTTTTGATCAGAATTTAATTTGTGCATATGTTCCTTATACTGGAGGCGTACTGTAACCGCTCCAGTATTATTGGCACGAGATCAGCATCGGCCAATGAGCGTCGAGAAGGGCGGAGCTTTGCCCCTACTTGAATTGAAAAATCGATTGTGACTGAAACCTGTGATACAACCCCTCAAAATTATGCATACTCAAATTGGGGTACATTGAAAAAATCCGATCAGCATGAATATGCCGAACTCGTTTGCATAAGATTATGCACGCGCATCGATCCCTGATATGCCCGGATTCATCCTGTGATCACGGCAAGAACGATCTGGATTCATATTTCGTACACGTGATTGCGACCAATGCCACGAATACGGCAGTCAGAAGAATAATATCGGCCACGATGGCGAGTAATAGAGAATAACCGACGTATTGATTCCTTTCCATATTCACGCCCCAAACGATGAGGGCGGTCAAAACGGCTGCGCATGCTAACGCTGCCATCACGGGCAACGCTGGTCTAGACGACGATTGAACTCTTTTCGCGCACGCCGCAATCGCCAGTACGAATCCGGTCACGCATAAAAGAATGGCGATAATCAAGAATGCTACCGTGAATTTTTGCACCGTTGTTGCATTCTGGAAAATAGGAACCGTTAGTCTTGGAATGCATGAAAATGCATGCGCATACAGTCCAACTGTAAATACATCCGGATGGGAATATGAACATTTGATTCCAGGCGAAACAGTACCACATCAAACCTAACGATTGTTGCCAACCGGCCCAATCGATCCAATATACCCATATCTACGAAAATCATTGCATTTTCGGGGGTTTTCTTTTGAGTCCTGGAATCAGCTTACCGGTGTGATCATTGCTAGGATAAGTAGGAAAGCCGAAACTGCCATCAGAATCATGTACAAAACGAGAGCCGGCTTATAGCACATTTCGCAATACTTTGATCAGTGCAATGTAAAATTCGCAACGATATTTGGATTCCAAAAAGGCAACGAATGCTTTTTCTGTGTACTAGTTTGGGCATTGCTGCACTTGTGTCAACTTTTCGTCTAGTTGAACGTTGAACAAAGAATACTGGCGAATGTATTTTTAGCTTTTCTCGGTTATTTGGATACGTGTGCTTATTGGGCCAGTTTTTTCGATGACCAGAATTGGATGCAAGGCGTGTTGGCCTTGGGTTGTGAAAATGTGTTGGCATTCATGTCAAGAATCGGCTGGACAATGTCTGCTAGCTACAGTATATTTGGAAAACCTCACTGTACAGAATGAATGGCTACAGAATGGGTCATGCCCACATGGGTCGTCAGACAAAGATTAGACATCTGCTGTACAAAATTGCACTATTACATAATGCCCAATCTGGCAATGGATCCATACCAAAAATTTCGCATACAATTTCATAAACTGAAAATTTAGATTTTCAATACAAATGAGCTCTACAGTAGACCAGTTATTAAAAAGGCATACTGAACCTCGTATTGCCATTATACGACTAGATATCAATGCTTGAATTTGAAAAATACTTGCTCAAAAGCATTCGCAATATTTCCTACTGTAATTATATATGGAGAGGATGTACAATATCTACGAATGCTGATTAGCTCTTTGCAATAGCGTCTTCTAAACTTCCACGACCACTGTCGCTTGGTGCATCGATTGGAATCGATGCGACGATCGAGACGTTGGAAAATTTCTGCTTGAAGCCGGACATATCCCTTGCACGTCGTGACTGAAAAAGCGACTATAGTGGATTCTCAAAACAGGCCCATGCGGAAGATCAGGGTCTTTTCTGAAGCCAACACAAAGTATTACCATAATAATTTCTGGTAATCGATTTTGAATAAATCTAACTATAGCCACAGTTGGGATTGGTAATACTGTAGCCGCAACTATCATACACGCAACTACCACAGCGGAAAATGGCAATGGTTTCGCCTCGGTTTTAGCCTATGATAACTCGATTACTGCAAATCGGGTCGGATGAGCCCTGTGATCCCTCACTTTTGCCTGATTATATGCTTGATACGAGGGCGGTTGCAAAAAGCTACCGACGATATTAGCTCCGAATATTAACGACATTAGTACCGGTGCTACTAAACGCCAACTCCAACGCCAATACCAACTTGGTGCGTGGCCTGTCATGGATTTCAGGTCGTCGGAAAATCTGAAATTTATGCAAGGATCTGCCCTGTGGAACAGGGTTTTCTGATAAGCAATGCTTCTGGAAAAGGGTCCATTGTCCACATTCAGTGGTACCTACTTTCTCCATCCATATACGTAACTGACAGCCAATACTTCCAGCAATGCTACGACCATCAATGCGAAACTTCCGGAATACGTATCGAATAATTGCACCCAATATTGACCGGCTCGTGTAACGAATAATAGGCCGATAGTCAACGAGACCAAGCATATGAATCCAACGATCAATTCTTTCCTTATTCGTCTGGTCATCCTCGTATCGACCAATGATGTTATCACGCCTTCCAATGTTCCGAACATTGAACCCAAGCCCAAACTCAGTAGCATGAGAAAGAATAGGACTGCCCAAAACGGGGCGCCAGGGAATTCGACCATGGCTTGCGTGAAAGTGATGAAAGCTAATCCTGTACCGCCGGCTGCCTAAAATCGATCCGATCATATTTGGCTATACAATCGATTTGTGATTTATGTACTTGGCCGAGTTCTTCTTTCAAATCGCACACGTCCAAAGATGGCATGCTAGGTGCTGTGAAATTTGACAGACCTTGAATCAGTGTCCAGATCGATTGGTCATGGCTTTTTATGTGATTCATGGAAGGTCGTGTATGGTTGAATAATTCAGGCATGGATGCCGTGAGGGTATCCAGATTTCTGAAATCATATTGATCTGCTTCAGTATGGTCAACGTGGCATGGAATTTTTGAAATTCTGACCTATTGACGCATTTAGCATGATTCAACGTAGCCTTGAATCCGATCACTGCGTACACGACAACAGCTGCGTACAATGCGGTGAACCAATTCGCGAACGAGACGATCAACGTATCTCGTCTACAATCGTTTTTAGGATCATTGTACGATGCGAATGCGATCAATCCGCCGAATCCAAGACCGAAACTGAAGAATACTTGAGTGGCACCGTCTAACCAGACGCGTGGTTTTGTCAATTTCGTAAACTGCAATAAGTCCGCTTTGACCATTGGTCACGGCAGCAGTTGGCCAGGGGTCACTGCAGCCAGTCCACAAAGCTTACGTCAGGCGTGAACATGTATTTCAATCCCAACGTGGATCCGTCCAACATCATTGCACGGACGAAAAATATGCTCAACACAATGTACGGAAAGATTGCAGTGAAGCACATGACCTGAAAATAATTTTCATGGTCCATGGCTAATGCGTTCAAAATCGTGATTGGAATCCGAATCCCACCGCCGCCATGAATTTTTTGGCTTTTTCAAACATACTTTTCCTGAAGATTTGATTCCTTTCATAGCACACAGGAAAACGATCAACCAACACGCCGTCAATGATAAAGCCATTCTCCAATTCAATCCGCCCAAATCGTCTATACTTTGCGTGGATTGTATAGCTTCCCTGTACCAGAAATACGACGTCTCCGAACTCAATTGACACTCTACGATTTCCGATCCATTCTTATCCAATGGACAATTCTAAAAACGTCCCTGCATTTTCTACAGTAGGCTATGCACGAATGGCTTACTGTCCATGGGAGTGGACCTTGGAAAGAGTGGAAAAAATAGAAAAGGCACCAGGCGATGATCACGTTGTAATAAAGACCGATCAGAAATGAAACGACGGCACTGGAGATACCAACGCCACCTAAATACGGATGTATTCGATTCCACGCTCCGATCGGCCCCGTACGAAACCGTTGACCGATGCCCAATTCCAGATAAAACAACGGAATACCCAACACGATTAAACTGATTGTATACGGAATCAAGAATGCGCCTAAAACATGGCCTGTGCATTGACGAGGGTATACTGTAACCGCTTGGTTTTGATCATTTTGCAATAAACCATTTCACGCATACTGTAACTGCTTAGTACAAGTGCCACTTATGGCAAAACGACATTGCATTCCAAAGACCCCAAATATATAGTCCCCTAGTATACGCATGAAGGCGTCCATACCTTCTTCTCCAAAACGCAACACTTTTTTGGTGCATTTGGAAATCCATAACGCTTTTGTCATGCGCATATGGTCAGAAAATCGCGCGATGCTCAAATTTTTGCGTGTGTTGAAATGGTCTATAGAATACGATTTATCAAAATTCTACTGATTTGTGCACAAAATTTGCATTTTATGGAACCTTTTTGGCATACTGTAACCGCTGCCATGTTGGTTATATCATAATTAGTTTTTGCCATTGGCATACTGTAACCGCTGTTAGCATTGATTGACAAAATCCGCTTTTCATTTGCCAATTTAGAAACATATGACGTGCAAATATCTTGGCAAATATTCAAGCACGAATGCTATGTTCAGGGCAAACGTGACGAAAGGTCGTAAAACCTGTGATTAGCATGTTTTCATTAGAGTAATATCGATCCGGATAAACATGTGATCAAAGGTGTGGTCAAGAAATGACCACATGATTGTTGGCAGATGGCCAAAGGCCATCTGCATCGAAAAACAAGAAGCATAACCGAGATTTACCTCCTCCGTTTTCTTGACATAAATATGGAAAACGCCAAATATTGCCTAAAATATGCAATGCAATCTCACCGTATTTGCTGATCAAATCTTATTTACCCAACCCAACCGCATAACTGATCAATGATAAAACGAATTGCGTTTTATTATCCCATTGAGCTCGAGGTTTTAGAAGCGGTTTATTAGCCGTACCAGGCGATTCGTCGTCGCACGTCGTTGCGAACATGGACACGGCGGACGAGACCATTTGATTATCCGACATTTCATCGCTCGTATCTTCTTCGGTCACCGAACTTCGGCCTCCCGATGATGTCATCGAGGCGGACGAGGCGTTTTTATGCAACGGTAATGGTAATAAGAATATTTTGGAAGAATTCTCTTTCGTATCAGACGCCTTTTGACGCCTGGGAACGGTCAGGAATTTGGATTCTGGATCCGTCATTATTGCTGCAAATGAATCGAGTTCACAGAATTCAGAAGAAATGATAAGCTAATTTCATTAGCTAATGCGACGGAAATCTCGATTCGTTAACATAATGCCAAGACTAAATCGAAGAAGATTCTATTTCATTCCGACGCCTTCTCTGAACAAGTATCCGTGGCCAATGTGTGTCCGGCGGCAAAAGACAAGCGAGGCTAGCCCAGGCCGGATGCGAAGGCAGACATTGCAAAACATTCTACTAATACCCCCAACTCTCGAATGGAGAGAAGCGTTTTAGGCCACCCAAAGCGTTCGTGTAGGTGGTCATCGAAAACGTAGTGGATTTTAACTAAAGACACTCGATCCATAATGAATCTAATAAAATAATCCAACTTAGGCCAACTAAAAGATCCCAGAGACGAGGCCTTTTCTCGGAAGGCATTTATTCACGAGATCCTTTTCTTCCGCCTGAATTCGAACATTCCTCGATCGCCACCGAAAGTGGGCGTTGGGAAGAATGCGAGATGAAACTAATTATAAAGCAATAAAAGAAGCCTCAGAAAATGTGTGGGTGCTTGCTTGGGTCTATTCGAAAAAAACGCCTATGTTCGGTTCTCACTGTGCAGTCGGTGGGAAAAAGGTGTGAATTGAGCATATTGAAAGAACTCCAACTAATATGAGTGAAAAATATGCACTTTTTCACGTAAGCAAAAGCAGACACGTTAGGAATTCCCGTTCATAAACGAGTACTTTTGAATGGCCGTAATTGGTTTGCTATCCCAAAGAGAATACTTCCAGGCCCAAAACAGGAGTCCCAAATCGAATTTTTCTGGCGCCAAAATAGATAGCATCATGGGATTTGGATTATCCATCAGGATTATCCATGATTACCCCTCTTAGGC
>JAQIWJ010000066.1:0-39426 GCA_034695185.1 Discolaimus major
TATGGTTATTGATTCTCAGGTTAGGCCAAAAGACAGGAGGGCAGAGGGGATCAGCTTATGGCGGTTGAGGTTTATTTGAAGCTGAGCCACGATATTTTTGTCAAGCAGATACAAATCAAGATTCCATGATGCAAATCATTGTGTCGAGCATTGACATTTGCAAGCATCTGTTGATTTTGCGGGTTTTATGCATGAAGCATAATTCAGTTGGTCAGTTCAATGACATGCTCTAAATTATCCGTGAGCGGTTACAGTATGCCAGACACAAACCGGAGCCAAATTTTATGGTCAGAAAATCAATCCATAGCTGTGATATTTATACGAATTCCAATACAATCGACTATGAAGAAGCCGATAGTGGGTTAACTGTCTGAAAAACCGATATGTCGATAATCGATCATGGTGATCAAGTTTTGAAACAATGATTGTGAGAAAACATAAAGGTGACCAATCTCTAGAGACAGTCGAGTATGCCAGAATTACCCTATGTTTACGTGTTAGTTTTTCCTTTAATTTTTCGCTCATGAGAGGTCTGAAAAATCAGTGATAAGCATGTATACATGTCATCAAAATCCAGTCTATAAATTTTCGTATACAGTACGGAACATTTTTAACGACCGAGTGAAGATATGTTCTCATTTATTGATAAGCATTTCTCCATTCCCGTATTTTCATGCTGGTGGAATTATCACTTCTGTAAGATTCTACAGTATCCCTG
Source organism: Discolaimus major (assembly GCA_034695185.1). Lineage (NCBI taxonomy): Eukaryota > Metazoa > Nematoda > Enoplea > Dorylaimida > Qudsianematidae > Discolaimus > Discolaimus major. Next base: position 719 of record JAQIWJ010000066.1, read on the forward strand.
CCATCAGAATCAACAATACTTTTTTAGCTTTTATGGCCACTGAATGCTGGAGTCACTTTGATCATATTTCCCAGATATGATCTTGCTGAATTCATTGGTGCAGTGAAGAAATACCAGGTACATGAATCGATACTGAATTTGATCCAGTCTAAAAAATGTCTTCAGATGACAATGATCCTTGTGCCTCCCTCCTCCATCAGTTGTGGTTCAACTAGTCAAAACTCCTTATGTGACTGACGTGAGAATAATTTTCATTCAGTACGCCATATCCATTGCGGTGCAGCACCAGTCACAAGGGATTTATCGGAAGCGATTTTTGCAAAAATCAAACCCAAGTACTTTACACAGGGTGCGTAATCGAAAATTCATGATTCTTGTGCAACTGTACATTGACCGACCGGTGGTCTATTGATGGTCATGGATGACCGAAGCTAATGCACCCAATTTCAGGTTATGGAATGACCGAAATAGGCCCACTGACCCATTTGACGCCTGTCAAGCCAAGCGTTCCGGTTGCAAATACAGAATGCAAGGTATACGCATTCTTCATCCAGCCTTATCATGATCTAAATCAGCCTATTCCAGGTCTTGGATATCGAATCGGGTCGCCTTTTGGGTCCCATGCAAGATGGGGAAATATGCGTCAGAGATCCGCATTTGATGAAGGGTATTTGGATAATCCGCAGGCTACTCGAGAATGCATTGATAAAGACGCATGGTTGCATACAGGTACAGTACTGTATCATCAGATCAAAAATCAGATATATCCATTGATCATTCATTGTAGGGGATATCGGTCATTATCATGAGGACGGGTATTTTTGTATCATGGATCGTATTAAGGAATTGATCGAAGTCAAAGGATTCCAGGATCCTGCATCGAAATTCATTCATGGATTTTCCAGGTGGCTCCAGCAGAATTGGAAGGCCTTCTAGTTGGTCATCCATCGGTTGCTGAAGCAGCAGTCGTTGGTATTCTGGACGAACTGAAAGGTGAAATTCCACGTGCATATGTGGTTTTGATGAATGCAAAGTCATTGAAGAAGAATTGAAGAAGCACATCGAAGGCATGCCTTTCTGTTGGCAAGCACCTATGGCATACTGTAGCCACTGCAGGAGAGCTAATGTACAAAATCTTGATTCCAGGCAACGTGATCAGCTACAAATGGCTGCAAGGCGGGGTTAAATTTATTAACGACTTGCCCAAGACTCCTAGTGGAATATTGCAACGTCATTTCCTCAGGGAAACGGCTAGAGAAGAGCCTAAAATCAAAACCCAATCAAGGATCACAGTTGTGATGCGTGCGATTATTGATGCAAATCTGGATAGTCATAACTTTAAGTATAGTAATGTAATCATAATTATCGAATATTGATTAGCTTGATATCATGATGATCAATGGAGAAATTGCGTAGACGAATTTCAATGCCCACGTGCTAGTGTAAAGCTTCTATAACATTTCTTACGTTAATAGATTCGGAATATTATTATAGTATAGACCGGTTCACGGTAGAGAAAGCGGGAAAAATAGACTATATCAAAACAAAAGCCTTGACCGGCTGGGCAGCCTCTCTCGGCCTGTGCGGGCAGTGAGTGACCATAGGTCAACAAAGGGGAGCCGGTCAAAGATTACGTTTTGACGTAGTCCATTTTTCCCGCTTTCTCTACCGTGAACTGGTCTATAGAGAATACTCTATGCAAGGTTGCCAAATTATCGCAACCCTGCTAATTGCTCGTATATTTTCTACAGTATACCTACGCTACACAAAGAAATTTAGTGATAAGCCTACTTTTATAAAAATGCATGCTTAGATATCCAAATTTGCGCAATTTTTACGCTTATGAGAGGCATGACACTACAGCGGTTACAGTACGCCATCGGGTCTTTTCTTGGCATGATCCCTGTATGAGCGATTTTGAACGAACCCGCTCTTTTGATATAAGCATCCTATCAACCCAACATCGGCTGTTGCTCTCGGAATTTCCTACAGTAGTCCCTAGAATTTCTGAAAATTAGCAAAATCCGAGAAAAATTGATTCCTTTCCCATCCCATCATATTCGGATGAGAATTAGTCAATTTTGATCAATCATTTGCGTGATTATGGCATCCAAACATGTGATTAAAAAAGTGGTAAGCGCTGATTATGTTTGGAATTTGCAGTTCTTTGATTTTGCATTAAAAAACATAATTTTGGCAATAATTTAGGCAAATCCTGAGAATTCCGTTTATTTTAGACTACCGGCTTAACCGGCATGGTCGTATCTGCGAATCCTCATTACGAATTGACGAAATGGTACGGTCGTGTTTTACGTGGATGTTCGAAAATGCCCGAAACGGCCGCGTATCGAAAACATACGGAAGAAATCGTCAAGCAACGTTTATCGTACGTTGAAAGTGAACCGGACGTTACGAAATTGGAGGAGAAAATTGGAATGGGACAAATCGAAGAAGTTATTATGCAGGTACGTTATTTTATTGAATTATGGAAGATTATGTACAGTCGAAATACTGGAAATTTGCCAGTATTTCCCAATTCGGGATTTCCCTATTCTTTGCGGTATGCAAAATTTTCATGATACATGCCTCTAAGGCATGGAATTCCAAAATTCTCGTTCCCGCGATGCAAAATTGCATGATCTCATGCAACAGACCCAAAATTTCTGTCCATTCTAAAATGACCTCTCATTTTTAGGCTAAATACGAAGCCGATTTGGTCGTGACGATGTTGAAGCACAAACCGTGGGAACCGTTGGTCGGTCAACCGCCGGCTGGACAATGGAGATGGCCAGTGTAAAGATGAATAATCACGGATTTATGTAGATGGTAGTGATATCTTCGATTTTTCGATAATCCTCAGATAATTGGTGCAGCATTTTCATAGATGTAGGCAGGCTATAATAAGAAAGGATGCTGTGAAATGAATATTTGTCTTTCTGATTATGATCCGGATTATGCGGATATTACTGCTTGATTTTGCAAATCATGTATTATGTCTTATCAGCTGTGGTCAAACAGCAATAATTTCTGCATATGATCATTTTTGATATTCGAAGCACAAGGACGGCTCCTCTTTGAGACCGAGCGGTTACAGTATGCCAGCAGCTGCTCGACGCTGATTGGCCAGTTCGGCCAATCGCAGCGTATAGGCGTGACTAGGTGAAGATCCACCTGGTCAGCTGGGACGGTTACAGTATGCCTCTGACCAGCCTCATGTAGAAATTTATCTGAAATGCATGCATTTTGACCATCTTCTATTATTGGCAAATTATTAGCATAGCATTCTGTGAATCTTTCCCTGTCGATTTTTTGTCCGCCTCTTTCCAGACATCATAAAAATGTCATCAAAACGTTATCATTTTTCGACAGTCGCTTTTTCAACGGCGAGCCGTCTTCGTATTTTATATCGTCCCTTGCCTTTGCATGGCACAAAATTTTCCAAGGCGGAAATATTAGTAACGAGATGTTAGAATAGAGAAAAACGTGTCTCCGCACAAAACGGTTACGTGAATTATTCTACTTCCGTCTCGAATCCGCTTTCGAAAGCGTCCAAAAACACGTTTCTGCAAAAGCAGACTGTACACAATCGTTTTGATCACCGGCCAAATTACGTACTCGTCAAAAAGACCGGTTGATTTATGAGCTTATCCTGGGATGATGGTATTTTTCCATGTCAATGACCCCCCTGTATTCGTTTTATCTACCAATCGCATACCGTCGAATGGGTATCCGTGATCTTCGCCCCATCCCCAAATCAACACAAGAACCCAATTCCTTTTTCCTTATTATATTTACAGTCGAATGAACATTCCTTTTCAAATGAAAATTTTCACACGTTACATACAGTATACCGATTACGTATATAATTAGTGAGCAAAAAGCCAGCAAATCTGGTCAATTGAAGAAATATTCTGTACATGAAATGCAGGCAATAAACCAAGGAGAAGCTCGATTCATTTCGAACATAAAAAGAAACGACAGTCTTTCCCATGGGGCGACCGTTTCAAAATGGAACATCAAACAGGGGGATATTCAAATAGCCATTTAAAGAAATTTGCTTATCAAAAAAATATTACAATGTTCCATTCGTGAATACAATTTCCAAAGGAGATTCAAATTCTTACACGCTTACATATGAATAAAATGTACAAGAACCATTCAAAGGACGATGCTTGCGCTTAGTGAATGCTTGTAGTTTAGAAAAAATATCATACGCCACTAAGTAGCATAAAAAAGGCTTATTGAATTCCCAAAAAAAATGTAAAAATATTGAGCTTATGGGAAAGAATGCAAATGGGGTGTGTGATATTACTAGAATAAAAAAAAAGATAATTGGTCATCTTTGGCATTCTCAGCGAAATACGGTTTAACCGCCGCATCAATTCCGCAAGCATCAATAAGTACATTGGAAACACCCTGCCTTCTCAAACAAACAGCATCGTCCAGAATGGATCTCACAAAAAAACCGCGTACAAAAATAAGCAGCCTATGTGTACAATAATTCTCGTTTCACACGCTCTTTACACAGTGTACAAGAATAAGGTTACATTCGAAAGCCCGCTGATGTTTCCTCTCAAAACGCAACTTTTTGGACAGTACAGCGTCAAAAGAAGTAAAGATAAAAAACCTTCGCTCGTTTGACAAGCTCGTTTTTCCCGGCAAGCACTTCATTACATACCTCGCTAGACGTTGGAAGCCAAAGCCGATTCTTCTCGTCTGGATTTCGGTTCACACGATCACAGGCTGCTGCATATGCCGCTCTCGCTGATGTAACTGCTGCAGGCCGAACTGAACGCACTGCTGCAAGCGCTTCCCAATCCGGCTTTGGCGAGATGCGTGAAATATTCCGTCATCGGTCGCAATACGGGCAATACTGGACGTTCCGCGTTGTCCACTACGGCTGCACGTGGTTCTAGTCCATGCGGAAATAAGATCGGAGAGGCTTTCGATTGATACATCGATGGTTGCGTGGAATTCGGTGCTGATATATTCGCGTCGTCCGGGCTGGTACCAGGCGATTGAAGAGCAGACGATGATGTTGATGGTATCAGAAACAGGTCGTCTTCTTCCATCGGAGTGTCGACGTCGACGCTTTCTTCCATTACAGTCATTTCTTGCGTATTCGTTTTGGAATCGTCGATCAAAGCTTTCCGTAATGGATGCGGGTTCACGCCACCAACGACGAGATTCTTCGGCACAGATACCGAGACGGGTTTGCTGCGTTCGAATCCATTACCGTCGTTGCTCGGGGCTATCGAATCTGCGACCACCCACGGATGCGCCAATAGTTGCTCGAACGTTGGGCGGTCGGCTTCGTTAAATGACAGGCACTTTCGGATCAAATCTTGACAAGCTAAAAATAAAAACTCGTGTTAAGTTCATTGATCAACATATCAAGAAATTTGCACCGTACCTTTGGAAATAGGTTGACGCCATATCAAACCGCACCGAACGATATCGTCGTCTCGATGGAACGGAATATCTCCGCACACCATGTCGTACAGTAAAATTCCCAATGACCAAACCGTGGCTGAACGACCGTCGTAACGATGGTGCAGTATCCATTCAGGTGGACTGTAGACTCGAGTTCCTGAAATTAAACGAGTCTATGTACAAAACCATAATTCAACAAATAATTTGGGGGGGGGGGATTAGATCTACTTCTATTTGTGCTAGCTGTGTTTGCGCAGGATATATTGGTGCTAAAGATGATTGTTTAAAAAACAACCCAAATCAATCCTGGCAGGGGTCTCACTCAACACTTGAGCAAATATTGACTGGAAAACGCAACCATCAGCTCTGTCACGATGCTAAACATTGCAGTCGTCACACGACCCGTTTAACGCGAAATATTCTCTAAACATCGCCGGAAAAGACGCAGTCGTGACCGGCGAAAATAGCCAAGTAGACAAAAAGAAAGAATGTGCAAACACGGAAAAAACTGCACCAGCTTAGGCTTTGCATTCGGCAAATGCGCCAGAATACACGCAAGTGTCTAATACAATTATCATTCCTATGCTCGGATTGAAGTACTTCCGCTTTCAACGAGCTGCTAAGCATCGTAAGCAGAATAATCAATCAAACCAGCACCTATTCAGCTTCCGGGTTCCTATTCGAAGATTCTCCAGAGCAACTGGTGCTCCGAGGCATAACGTCATCTCAGAGAACGCCTACGCCACTGATGATTCTCACGCGTTCACCCAAACGTCAGCTCAACAAACGCCTTCGTATCCGGATGCGTCATTGCAAATTCCTAACGCAGTCATTGCGATGAAATTCTCAAAGAGAATCTCTTAACATCCGGATTTCCTCTACTTTACAATGCGTCACCGTCCGCATTTAGACTACAAGGCTGGTCAAAGCAATAAATGTTTTAAAACCGCCAGTTCTAAAAATTTCATTTTCTGCCAGTAGGATGACTTCGAGCGAGCCTGTTACTAAAAATAAACGAGGTGCCGACCCGAGCGGTTAATGCCACCGCGAAAAAGAACGAGTAAAACAGCCGCGTTGTTACTCCTAGGATGCCTTCGTTCTAGATAAGCTGAAGAAGACGAGTTCCTAGCTTCGATGCTACCATGGGTTTCTCAAACGAAACGCCCCTCTTGTAAACTAATAATAAAAACGATCGCAGCTTTTACCCCTTCCCTCTACCACCGGTGAAGCTGGATAAACGCAGCTATTGCCAAGCCGAAAATCAATTCTCACGAGTGTCGCATTATCATGCATTGAAACCGGCCGAACTACAGCTCCTATAGCCTCAAAGCAGCAAGCAAGTCCCGCTTCTACTGCCACCCATCCAATTAGCAACACCACGCCTTGGCTTCGTGCCAATTCCCACGCAAAAGAAGCAACGAGGAGAGCGGGATCGAACCTACTCTCAATACACTCCGCCTATGGGCATAGCCATAGGCACCTAAGCCATAGAAACGAGCAATCAATCTCGCCGACAGAATATACATCATCCATTGATGACTGTATTGTATCAAAGTACACAGGCTCTTTCTCATTCTGGCAGCCGTGCATGTCTAGCCGACCAGACTAACCTAAGGTGGCGCCATTTACATTGAATGCAAATTGAAATCATCGGCTGGCACCTGCCAGACGCAACAGAAAAATTCAAATCCTCAAGACATAACCGCTCTTATTGGAAAAATCAGACAGCTACTGTATACTAAAGAATACCGGAAATGCAGACGGCGAAAAACGCTACCAGTACCGCTCAAACTAGGCCAGACATGCTTCCAGCCATTCGAGATAAAGGAAATGTATCATCGAATATATGAATAAACGCCACTGTTGGTTTCAGACGTCTAACGCCAAAGGGCAACTAAGCCTATCCCTACATGCAGTAAAAAATGCATCCGCCAGTCATCGGCGCCTGACAACAAAGGGGCACCGTCTGAACTTCAAACAACGAAATCTTCAATGTCGCGACACCTCATCCTACACTACAAAACCATAAGCGTCTCAAAAAACGCATCAGTCGACAAGAGACGATTTGAGGACTTCGGCCTCTCAATAACTGACGCGTCTGCCACCTCAAACTTGATATTAACCGCTCAGAATGAACTTGACAAACACCTCGCTCGAGACGCGCAAAAAAGCGAGACATAATTGCCTATTTCGCCATATGCTGTGCTTATCTCAAGGGGGGCACATTCGCAGCCCAATTAAAACGCATTTCGCTTACCTTCAAAATCGGTGTAGTCGTTGTTCTTCAAGAAAGCTCCCGAACCGAAATCGATCAACTTCAAACGTCCCGTTTTCAGATCCACGATCAAATTCTCGTCCTTGATATCGCGATGAACGACGTTGACGTTTGCACAAGCGATCATCGTTTCCACCACCTGAAAAAACTCCCATGTAATTATCGCGTACAAAATCAAGCGAAGTACGCTTACTTGTTTGAAGAAGTTGCGAGCCAACTTCTCGTTCAACGGGCCCTTTTCGGAGATGTAATCGAACAGATCGGTGCAGGGCGATACGCGTTCCATAACGATCAAGAAACCATCGTTTCGCTCGTACCAATCCAAGAGACGAATAACTCCGGTCACATGACGTACGTGCCACAATAGGCAAATCTCCAACGGCACCTTGTGACAATTCAACTGAAATAAAGGTTCTTATTTAGACGATGAGTAAGCAAGGTAATTCTGAATCACGCATGACACAACTTCCACTCTCACATTCACACTGCAGGACGAGGCAGAAAGCATCTTCCATGAAACATCATTAAAGCACGATTGCAATGAAGAAATTTGCAACTACATCTACCTCGTGCCTCATAAAATTTACGAGGCTACGTCATATCTCTGCTATAAAACTTCGATTCATGAACCAATCAAGAGGCATTTAGCAATTTATCTCATGCACCTGAGGACGAAGTACATTCCGTCCGGCTACCTATGCTCGCGCAGAAAAACATGTCGCCAGACAGTCGTTTGCAGTTTTTTCAGAGCACTAACATTCTCGAGTACGAGAACTTTTTTTTCCAATTCTCGCAGGAAAACCGGGGCATAGCAAAGCAACGAACAGTAGGCCACCGCATTTCGAGGCGTACGGTTCATGAAGAAAAACCACGTTCTCACGTACGGAAAGAATGCGGACAGAGGCCGTCACCGATGCCTGAACAAACGGAGCGCCAACGTTTATGTTTGGACAGCAATCACATGCACGCACGATATGCAAGGCGTCCGTCATACGGTCGCCAACATCATAAAACCATCCTTCGGTCGGAGAAATTCCTTTTCCATATGCACGCGGGCTCTGTTCCAAGAGCTCGACGACGTCATCATAATATAAACATACAGAAGCTCCCTCCCTCTGTTGAGATCATCTCGGGACATGGACCGCACGAGAAAAGAATACGGTGCTTCTCGAACGCAAGCATCCAGATCATAGAACAAATGACCGGGCACGTTTTGGCCCTTGGATGCTTGCGAGGGTAGACATAGTTGCAAACAAGCCCCACCACGATGCCAAGCATCCACATCCACACAAGCACGAAAAACATCCTCAAACACGCATTGCACTCGCACTTGTGTACACTCAAAAGCAGATATAAACATGCTTACCGTTCCCCAGGTGGCAACGTTTCCTCGGGAGACGAATTTCACGGCCACCGGTAAACCATCCGACAGACGAAAACCAGAATAAACTGTCCCGAATCCTCCACGTCCCAATTCTGGACCGAGCTTGTACATTTTCTTGAACGACGTTTCTGTCACTGAAAAGAGATAGATGCAATTAGTAAAATTATCAAAATTAGGTACACTGGTGAATTCCTAAGCTCAAATGCTGGCAGATCACAACACTGCCATCAAATGCATTCGAAACGGCCAATAATCACGACAGCCAAAAACCTACCGGGTTTAGCCGTGCTAGTGGTCTCTTGCTGACTACAATCCTCCATATCCTGCTGATGTTGAACGGTCGGAGGACGGACACCGAAAGTCATGTTTTTCAACTTCCGTTTAAACATAGCCAAATTGATTCGATACTGCGAATTAGAGCCAAACTCAAGCCAATTCTCAAATGACCAAACTTGGGGCGAATTTAGCGTACGAAGCGTGAATAGGAAACTTTTGAATCACCTGGAAACAGGAGAAAGGAAATGTAGGCTTCAGTGATGAGCCAACATTCACGCCTAGTTCAGCGGAAGTAACTAACGCGAATTCGCCAGAGAAGCGGATTTTAAAATAGCTAGAGGGGAACGCACCTCGCGTCACTGGTGACAAAACCCAAGAATAAGACTGATAAATGTCTAGCCGGAGGAGCATTTGCGGAAAAGGTTTTTCTCTCACGTGATACGCCAGACAGTTCAATTACTAGTACCGCTCCCGTTTCCCGCCCGCCTTTTCCTCTATGAACGAAAAGGAACTTGAACAACCGAACCGAACGAAATGGGAGTGGTGAAAAGTTGTACTCCGGAATCCGCTCCTCCATTGCTGCCTAGCAGCACCGCCTAAACGGACATTATACATGGTGAAGGAAAAATCTAGCCGCTTCTCGTTCTAGCAACTACTCGCTCGTCAGCCAAGCAACCGAACGAACTAGAGAACACGTAATACGTATGGGCTTTGAGAAGAAAAGAGAGGAGTTTTTGAAACGGCAACGAATGACGCCAGCCAGCCGTTTCCTATCAACCGCCTCTACAACAAGACGGTCGGCTTCTGCTGCCGGGTGCCACGTACACATCGTGACGCACGAGAACGTACTTCGAACTCGGCGAATAGAACAGAAACCGGCGTGCGAATTTGGCTGGAAGCCAAGCAGACGGGCAGGCAGCCATGCCCCCACCCCTCCCCCTTCGACCGAACATTATCGTGTACGGTTGTTTAAAAACCATTCGCACACATAAAATGCACTCGCACGCATCTTCCAATAAAAATCCATCCACCCACCCCCACTAAATCCATAATACATACACCGAAACAGCTGCCATCCATAGCCGGAAAACGTTGCAAGGTCGTTGCCCCACCCGCAGTTCGTAAACGCAAAAGAGGGTGGCTGGCAGCAAAGCAACGATATTTTAGACTCGCAATCTCCTCCCTCACGTGATGTTAAAATCAATGAGTTCGAACAGGGGTGGGTGGGGTAGGAGAAAGAATGCACGGCGAGAACGGACGGTCGAAAATGTTGGCACGAATCCAAAACTCGCTGCCTGTTCGTGGAATTCCCATCGTCCAGGGGTCAAAGTCCGCCTTAGAATGGACGGAATGAATGCATTGAGGAGAGCGAAAACGAGGCTACGCGAACGGGCGGGAATTTCACCCAACAGCTACCGTGCCAATACACACATTTCGTGTATGTATATATACGTATACACAACCAATCCGCATGGTTTGATTTCAAGAGAAAATACCAACCAATGTCTATGCTTGTGTTCCGTTCCGTTCGTGGAACACCACCGTCGTCCCAGAACGAGTAAACTTGGATGGAGAAGCAAAAAGGGGGAGGAAACAGGGAGGAAAGCTTGAACGGCGGAATAAACGACGGCGAACATAAACAACACATCGGAAAGAATGCCAAAAGCATTCGATGAATCGCCTCTCCGCAATGCCCCAATGCGAAATCGAAGTTTGTTGAACACATCCTACGTCAATGCCCCCTTCTAGTTTCGTCGAACCCAGTCTCATTGATGATAACAACTCGTCGCATAAAAAATTCCGAACTATGCACACGCCACAGAAATGTCATTCCAGCTAATGCAAAACGGAGTCAATAATTCGAAGAACCGAGGAATGCACTGCGAAACATGCAGGCTTTAGTATAACGAACTAAAAGGGCATTCACCTAACATCGACTCGGCTAGCTAAAATAGGCGTTCTGCTAACGCCTCAGTTGGAACATTCTAATAAATTACCCATCTGCACTCGACAATGGGGGCGTACATTAGCTAAAGCTGAGCTCACAATGCAAATGAGTATTACGCAATGACGCTTCTTTCGAAGCTATTGCTAAACCAGCTAACGTAACCGTGATGAAGCAAGTCAAACACGAGACCCAGTAGGCGGAAAAGACGTCATTCAAACGCCCTTGTCATCCTCCCGTTTCATTTCCCGCTAAAGATGCCGTTCGACTGAACTTGACGAAAAGCCAAGTTCAATAATCAGTCAGATGATGCCGAATAAAGTACAACATAGAAGACCACGCACGACCATCCGAAAGTCGCCTATATAGAACATCTGCTGGATGACTGGAGTCTTTTATTTTTGGAACCATCCGTTCCATGCATGTAACTGGAACGAAATCATAAACATCCGGATGTCTCCACTCCGTCCTTGGCCGTCTCGACGCCAGCTGCAAGTCGGTCAAAGAAAACTTCACAATCGAGACAAAAACGGAGAAAAATTCGCCCTCCGACGCGAATATAACGGATGCTAATTCCGTATGCCAACGCGACATCCGCTCAAAAAATCTTGGCATACGCCCATAAACGAGGACCCCCAAAAATTTACAACGTCAAAGTGACAGAAAGCGAACACTGCGAGGTGCTAAGGTCATCGAAGTGAAAGAAAACATCGATGATGCCAAATTGGCGATACACCCTTCCCCTGCGGACCATCTGCCACCCGGAGGAAAAGACCATTGGCTAGACAAACGGCTCATAACACTAAACGACGTTTTTACGGCTCACAAAACGGCCGTCCAAAGACATGATTATGGATGGAAAATACAGGCTAAACGTTCCTCTCGGCGGTCCTCGTTTTCCTGTTCCATGCACACATAAACGTCATGCGCGTGTAAGCAACCGGCCTTCCCGTCTCAACATTCGATGGACGCCAACGAGGACTATACTCGCTACTGTTCAGAACATCGAAGGCCTTGGCTCGGAGCCAAGTTCAATGGCTACTATTTGCATTTTCCCGCCCCACCCATCGTACAATCACCCGTCGTTTCTCACCCCCTCTCGTGGTCAGTATTGAATAAAAGCAGGCCTCCCCAATCCAGGACACGCCGGAAGAGAAATTTATGTCGAGAATTGCACAAGCAAAATCCCACACTACCACAGCAAATCACGTAGAATAAAGCCTGAGAGAGAGAGAGGTCAGGCCAAAAACGCCATGTCATGTTCGTAGAAAGAAAACTCGGCCAAGAAAATCCCTACTCCCTCGAAAACACCAACAATCACGTAACTCAAAAGAGTCAGAATGAGCAACCGCCGTGCTCAGAACGTAGGAAAGAGAGGGCAAAGTCATATGACAATGAATGACGCATCTTTACACGCGTTTGGGGGGAGAGAGAAGTGTTGGAACGAACTTCTACATTCAACTAACGCCCCAAACTCGTGTGTCATTTAGTCATTCTCTCTCTCATCCTCTTTTCCCACCCTTGCAATCTCGAGCAAAAGCGCGTGCTCGAACAGCAGAGGAGAGCAACCGGAATTGGCCGGTGACGTCTTCTCTGCCTCGCCCCGAAAATAAACCGGCGTCAAGTATGTACCCCAGTCTTCTCTCTCAACGAGTCGAGAAGACGAAGAATTTTCATGCAGCCAATATATTGCAAGACTATGATGAATACCAAATTTCAATGAACATAGTACTCGTCTCCGATCGGAGTTGCCAAATAAAGTCCAAAGTATGCGACGCATTCCGATGAATGCGCGCAACGCGACAGCCCCTCCCTTCTCATCGACCTCTCCTCTCCTCAGCAGGACAAAATGCTCGAGCAAAGTTAAAACGCCTCGTTCAATCACGCGTTTGGAAAATTTGCGTGTCATCAAGGCCAATCATCATCAGCCACCACACCAGAATGTGCCAACACGCGTCGGCGGCCAAGTAAACAAGAAACAAACAACCGATGTCCTCCCTCATCTCCTAATAAGCTAATCTACATACACATTCAGCAAACCTAGGCCGATTGAATGGATAATCTAATCCGACCTCGTAAAATTGCTGCCAAAAGATCAGCGAAATTCCACACTGTGAATCTCCTGCCTGAATTCAGACAGGACTACTTGAACGAAGAACTCACGATTTCCTAATCTAGCAGTTTAAAAAACCACTGATTTCTATTCAAAGAAATCATCCTGAGGAAAATGTAAAAACCAAAAGCGTTGCCGCTTTTGTCCAAAATTCTCACAGCAACAATCTAATTTCAAGACCCACCCCTCCAACAACCACCCAACCACTGCCGAAATCAGTGGAAGGAAGGAATGGCAAAAATTCCAAAAGCCCTTTCATGCGCAAAGCAAAATGCCTACTCTCAATTCCATGCTATATTTATAGAGGAAAACTAGCTATCATGCAAATTCATGATACAAAATTAGCTCCACTTACCGTGATTTATGGAGTCGCCCATCAATGCGTTCAATCTAGCCAACGGTACCGTTGACATGATGATAATATTGGTTCAAAATTTTCTAGCTTCACGACGAATAGATTCGAGTAAATCCAACTGTTTGCAATGATGTGAAGAGCCGAAATTTATTGACCATACAACAATCCGAAAATGAATTTCGTGACGTGGTTTGATTGTTCAGGGTGAAAATTCCTCCCAGTGTCCAAAAATATAAATGCACTTCCAAATACTGATATTCCGACGGTCAGCCCTAGTCCAAGCGGGCGAATATAGGAGGAGATAAAAATGGAAAGTAAACGACGGATGGTTGGGTTTCCGTAAATACACGAATAAACGTGGCCAAATATTGAACGGTCACAATAGAATATATATACGACGACGAACCGAGGTTTTTCTACGCTGGTGATTGGCCTAGAAAAAAACCGTACGTATAATAATCATCTCGGCAATTGCGGGTCAAATCTAGGGTATGCACTGACCACCCGGCGCCAAGCGGACCGGCCAGTCAGTTCTTATCTAAAGCACCATATTTCCCGCCCAAGACGGGGGGGGGGGGGATGGATGGTCGAAAATATTTGGACTTCGTCCAAATCGACGCACTCGAATGCACACTGCACCCAGGGTCGATCGAGGACGAACCAATCGTAAAAAAATAAGTACACGAAAAGAGAGGAGCTTTCCTACGACGAAAACTCGACGTTTGCCTGGCCACGCAGGCGAAATTGGGAGAGGAAAAAACCGACGCCGCCACCCGCCCTTGCAGCGAAGCTCTCGTACTAATCGATACGCATGCCTTGCACGTGGATAAAACGCCAGTGCACTCGAGTGCTCGACGCTGATTGGTCAATTCAACTCCCCGGTAACCAAAGTTAGTATTGGACAGCTGCGTACATACATTGACAACGGAATGGGTAAAAAGAATCGATGGAGAAATCATCCACCTTCTTCCTTCTTGATAGAAGCAGGAAGCATTAGGCGAATGCTAGAACATAAATGACGCGGTTCCGGGTTTATCAGACGCATAAAAACTGGAATGATAGCTAATCAGAATTAAGATTGAATAAAACCCTTTATCAAGAAGTTCAAGGAACCGGCTTATCAGTAGAATGAGGAGAAAATGCGTAGAGTAAACTCTACTCAAATGCAACCAGGCGGGTGGTCGTATGATGAAAATTCACGTGCACAGCACAAATTGGTATTCGGGCCAACAACTCGTTGGAATGTCAAAAATTTCTCACCCCCCTCCCGTACATGGGCATGTGAAAGAAAGATGAACGCGAGTGTAGAAGGTTGGTTATAAAACCGTGTCACTCCATTTATCAATTTCCATACATACTACCCAACGAATGGAAATCTCCACGCCACGCCTATTACAAAAACCTACGGACAGGATATATACTCCTCAATTCAAACGCCCATTTTCTACTCCTAAAGAGAAGATAGAAAAATTTACGTCATTCATATGTTACACAACCGTCTTGGTTGTTTGGGCTGTGTCTCTGTGGTGTCCAGTAGAATCTTCTAGCTGAACCAAGGAAAATGCCTGACCATTGGGGGAAAAAGCATAAACAAGGCTAATAAGCAGCCAATGACGTCATAATAGAGAGATAATTGGAATATCAACCGATCGCGGAGACGTCATTGGGAGAAAATAGATAGTCTCGAAAGACGACTTCACTAGTTTACTCGTCCTCGATTTGAACGAGGAGAACTTGGACCAGCCAATGTTTACTAATCGAACTGACAGGGACAGACTAAAGGGAGGATCCTAGTACCAAGCCAAGGTCAGCACAATAAACAGGCCAAACTTTCTGCCAAATAAAGTCGAATCCAGTTTTTTGATTGGCATTTATATTGAACAAGCTATTAGGAAAAGAGTAGCTGTCGGAAATGCGTAAACTAGGCCATGTTTATTTACTCGAACAGGGGGTTTATGTAATTGAATTTTCATATACAACATTCCCATTTATCCATTTCGCAGGGGGGGGGGGGAGAGACAGAGGGACGAAGTTTATGAAATTTGTCCAAAATCACGAGTACAAAATTGGCCCATATACTAGAATCCACGCGGGCAAAAACATTGGGCGAAGTTTATGGGAAACAAAAATGGGCGTAGTACTAAATAAAATTTCCATCCAATGTTATTGAGACAATCAGTACTGGAAAAATTTTCATTAGCAAAGGGACCGTGCGGTATTTGGAAAAGCTGTCCTGACCGTATGACGTCAATTGCATCAAATTTAGAAAAATGCCATTCCCATATTATTATTTGGGACACGCATCCTTGAATTCATGCGGAAAATTCCCAGACATTCCGACCAATGGTATGCATACCACGGCGAACAGGCCTAAAATGACCCAATTTTATAGTACATTTTTAAAATATTCAAATTTTCCTTCGTCGGAGTCTAGTTTTGTAGGGGATTTTTTGCGTAGCTAGTTTTCTCCTCATAGATGCGCATTTTGAGGGCGACGAAAATTGCATGCGAGTGTGGAATGTGTGAAATTTTCAGCGTATCCGAATTCAGTAATCAGGTTTCTCAAACAATTGTACCGTGGGAAATGCGTTTGAACGTTTTTTTATAATAGACATTTTTACACCCTCGAATTCCAATTTCGGGTGTGCATATGAGGCTTGAAAAGGTGTGAATAGCCTGAGGCGATTGATTAGATCAGTAAGTGATCAAGCTGAATCCCTCGATCGAATTGTGATCACTCAAAAGTCGATAATCTGGTCAACCTGATCAATATATTACATGCAAAAGTAAACAACACAAACGTCTTCGGAATGTTGTTCCATGTGAGCGGTTACAGTATGCCACGCAAATCCTGACGTCGATTCTTCGTGATCAACGAATAATTGAAATGATACATAATGCTATTATCCTATATTTGACCGTGCACTATCACTTTGGTGACATCTAAATTGATCAGGAATCGATATATCGTAAATGGATATTTCTGATCACATCTGTATATACTGATCAGATATCAAAACAGACGTGATTTTTGGAATCTGCATGCTTATTTATCCCAGAAAATGTCCATTTGGAGAACCAAGCATCTAAAAATCGAATTTCGAAATTTCAATATGGCTATCCTTTTTAGCACATAATTTTTGATCATCGATTGGTTTGCGGAAAATAAATCAAAATCTGGCATACGGATATGTTTTCCTGTATAATCCAATATCCTCTATCGATTGGCGTCGTCGAAATTGATCGATCACGCTCGTATCAGAAATCGATATTTTTGATCAGTTATTGAAATATGCATTTTAGAGGGAAAATGATGATACCACAATGATCAGCATGTCAAAATATCGTTAAAGCATGCTTTCCTAGCATTTATCTTGTAAAAATATCGATTTGAAGTTTTGAAGTTTTGCCTATCTTTTCGCACACGATCTTTGGTCATTGATAACGCTCTCAGAAGTTTACTGTTAGAAACTTTTTGATAAGGATTCATTTCTAGTATTTCCTGAATGAATTGTCTCAGCATACTGCATGCATGCAATGATTTTCGGTTATCAAAATGATCACAGTATTCGGTAGCCAATATTGACTGTCCAAATATCGATGTAAATGCCGATAACAATCAGCATCACCCATGATATCAATTGCTTATCAAATGCACAAGGATGGTATATGTATATGCTCAGTGTGATCAAATAATATTACATAATAAATCAAGATACATATCAAAATATAAAACCGATTAAAATCGGATTCAGTTCAATCATGTGTGAGACGAATTTGAAAAGTGTGTGATTTGTTTTGATCATACACGATATTCATCGAATAGCACATTCACAAATACGAGAAGTTCATCAGTTCAATCGATTAGGTCAGTAGAAAATCACTTTCTTCTCAACGTTTCTTCGACAACGGTTTCTTCTTCCCTTTGGTCACGCTCGTTTTCGCTTTCGTCTTGGCAGGGCATTTCAATTTGTCGTCTTTAGCTGCATTCGCTTCTCGGCCATCGATTTTTTCATTGCTCAATTTGGCGGCCGGACTTTCAGCTTCCATTTTCTCTTGACGCCACTGCATGCAAGACATGATGCCCCATGCGATTCCAGTCACGAAACCGATTAAGAATCCAACGATCATCAGGTTCTGTCCGATAATTTTGTACACGGTGTCTTCTTTGGCTGGTGATACGTCAGTTGAGGGAAGTTCAGATTCTTCCGTTGACGTGCTTGCTGCAGTTGACACATTTCTTGTCGTTGTTGGCGCATCACTCGCAGATGTGGACACTTGTCCTGAACTTGTCGACACATCTCCTGCGGATGTTGAGGCTTGAGTCGGTTCTTCTGGACATTCGATTGGATTGCATTCTTGTGTCTTCGTTTTGCAATTCTCCAGTAGCTGATCTCGAATTGGCAACGTCTTCAGACACTTTTCGGACACCAATGAACACGGGTGATTTTGGAAACCGCGTTCGCACGTATCGTCGCATTCAGCGTGGTCTTGGCATTTGGACAAGCGTTTAGAATTTCCGCCGCAGGCCATCTTCCAATCTTTAGTCAGTTTGACGGTCTTTTGCACGACGCATTCGCCTCCTTTCGCGTAATGACACGGTAGATTTTGTTCAACATTGTAGTCGCAATTGCTGAATCCTTCCTCGATCTTTGCCCACAACTGGTCGACCAGTCCGGCAGAGACTGCTTGCATAGACCTCGCCGTTCTCCGATCTTTATACGACGGCCGATCAATCATTTCTATTATGCAGACGAATTTTAACTCTCCTTTGAATTTTGCATTTTCAGTGAAGGTATTCACCACAACTGCTGCCGTAACGCCTTGGTCCAAATATGTAGACGATAGTGCATCAACCCATCTACCGGGACTTGTCTGGTCATGCTTGTCACGCTTCACGATGACCAATACATGGTGAGCATCGGGGCGTTTCATTTGTTGGCACCGTTCGGATACTTTGTTATGTCGATAATGTTCAATCTTCTCGAGAATTTCCCCCGCGGCTTGTAAACTCATCTCCTGGGTCACAGTGGCGGCCACCATCCAATTCTTGTTGGAATCTTTGAATTCAACGCATACTTTGGCCTTTTCATCGTAAACACTGGTCGAAATTGGAATTGTCTTCGAAATTTCGTGAACGAAATTTTCCAGACCCTTCAAATCGTTGACTTTGAGATTAGCCACGTCGAATTTGATCTTCATATCCATGTATTCTGGAAATACTTGGGCATTCATGGAACCGATGATCGTGATCAATACGAAAATCCATTGAACGATCGATGATGGCATGATTTCACTTCAGTTTGGGAAAAACACTTCAGGAGAACGTTCACGAAAACTGGACCAAAAGTAAGAGGCAACCCTCCACTGGCAACGCAGATTCAAAGAATGAACGACTTTTCGGCATACATTAGCCACCCAATGTGAAATGCTGCTATGCTCTTCATGTCATTATCCAAAATCGATATTCTGATCAATCTAACATCGATTTCACACGAAAATTACCGATACTATTGACGATATCTGATAAAAATCGATCGCGCACGAAAATAATCGATACTATTGGTATACTGTAACCGTTGCGGTTACTTGGAAGACGCCTCTACCAGTCTCCATGCATACGGAAGGCCCAGCAGAGCAAAAGAGCGCAATTTTCTCACAAAATGTTATTCCTGTTTTCAAAACGAGTATTGCAAATAATGATTTCATCAAATTCCACGTTAAGCAATGTCATTTAGCTTGCGTAAATACAAATATGTTGTCAAGCATAGATCCATGGAATATATTGCCAAAACTCATACACGCATTTCTGTGACCAACGCATACTGTAAAATCACAAGTTATGCTTGCATAATTGAAGCTGGCATAGTTTTTGCTTTTGGCGAGATACTGGTACTGCAATTGTAAACTGAATCTAATTCAGAAATACCTATACGAAATATGGTATTCTTACAGCAGCACCCCTCAGTTATAAATGCAAAAATCATTACTGTACAGTATCATAAATCTGTACACATACCGTATGCGATATTTATCCCGTCAAAGTAAACAATTAAGCACAGACAATCGATTGCTGTGGGCAAAATCGAAAAATCGGTCATAATGATCAAATCTCTGAATATCGATGACACGTCAAATTAAATGTGATTTTTAGGACCAGCAAGATCAGTTATCGCATAAAATGTGCATTTCAGAATTCCAAGTTTTGAAATTTGCCCATGGTTTTCCAGTGCAATCGATCATGCTGCATCCAATGAGCACGGTTTGATCACTCAGGAATCAATTTTTAAAAAACGCGATAATCCGATCAACTTGCTCATGTCAGTATTAATTCTATGCCAAAACAAGCATTACCATCTCGTTCCAGGGCATATTTCCCCGCGTACCCTGCGATTTATGCAGCTGATAATGGGCATATAAGCATGATTTATGTACAGCCGATATCATTTGTCAAATCAGTGCTGATCAGAAATGGATAATTATGGTATTTTTTGATCAGATATTGCATAGAATGTACGCTTCAAAAGAAAATTCTCCAATGCACGCTTCAGTAATGCACTGGATCGCAAAAACAGTTGGCCCATCTCATTTTACTGCCTTTTTCGAGTGCACCCAATCCTCGGAATCTACGACCACTTTCTTCCATCCTGACCAGAAGGGAAGCCGGGTGGAAGGAAGACGCAAGCTTTAATTCAATATTGCGTATTGATTTTTACATTGAAATTGACTGCTTTTCTTTTGTGCATTCTATGGGGGATATCGTTGAAATTTAATGGGAGGGGAAGGCAAATGCTAAGAATCTATTTTCGTATGCGGGTCTCCTCCAAATGGGGCGACTCTCCGAATGCTTGTTTGCCTGTTGAGTTAGCCCTTGGGGAGGAAACGTTAATGATTTTCTTCTTGCCCATACATATATGCACACGCAATCTCGTGACGCCTTTTTGACGTCTTCATAGCCCGGCTTTTTACCGACCGTGAGAAAAACCATGCTAAATTCGTAAGCATATGGACTCGGATGGCTGAAGATAAATCAACGCAAAGTCCAGAGAAATCGAATGGGTTCAGTTTGGAAGAATTCTTACATCTTCAGGTGAGACTGATAGGCTTGGAATTGGTCTAATTTTATACATTTTGGTTGCCGATAAATGCTTTGACATGCCAATTCAAAAATTCAAATTTTGGATTTGCATAGACCGATGACCTGGTCATCAAAGTGATGGCATACTTGAAAGTTGTTATTTCTTCATCGGGCAAAATACAATCGACCATGGTGAATCTTCTGATCATGCTCATTTCGAGCTCAAAGAAGCTTCATATCAAAAAAGCAGATAATTTGATCAAATTTCAAATTCGAGTAGGTGCAAAAATCAATAGCACCGTTGACAGCAGCAGATTCAATTATGCTAGATTAAGCAGTTCTCATTTCAAAACTTCAGCTCATTCGATGCAAATTTATCCATCAACATTTCCATGCCCATAGGCATACTGTAACTTTCTTTCAAGCCTTCTTAGAATAAATAATCAGCGTAAACTTTCGAAATATTTATGCGATTCCTGGTACAATCGAGCATGCTGCTTTTGACGATGATACTATTTTTGATTGCAACACTCAAATCAGTGATATCGATCCGTTTGATCACATCTTCGACACTCGCATTTTCTGTTAGCCGTGTAAGAGTGTACTGACACGTGACCACGTGATGGAAATTTCCATCCACGAATTCCCAAAAAATATGCAAATAAATTTCATTCAAGGAAGAATTGGAATTAATTCGTCAAGAAAATAAGCAATGCTGGCAACATGTACAGCAATTAGAAACAACGGTGGCTCGTATGAGATCAGCCGCTCAATGTTCGAAGGATGAACGAGATCGATTGAAGAAAAAGGTAAATGGAATTTCGCTTAAAATGGCGAATTCTTTGGAATGCAGAGAAGTCGCTGTTGAGATGCTTATCGCCAAATTATTCTGATGCATTGAGCAGAAGCAAAAATGACAAAAACCTGTTTCAAATGCAATATTCTAATCCGTGCCCATTTTTTTCAGTTAAGAGAATTGCAAAGCCGATTAGCGAATTCGTCGTCAAACGTATCCGATGCCAGCACGATCATCGATCGTCGACTCGAATGTCAAATCGATAATGAAGAAAAGCAACAGCGTCCAAATTCCACGCTTCAATCATCGCCGTCATCTCGGTATCAATCGGCTGAATATCGACCGCCAACACCTGCGATCACGCCAAAAATTGCTGAACGCGTTCGATTGAAGCGATATTCCACGGGTGACGTACACGGAGCTGAAATATGCTCACTCGGGGTACGCCATTTTTAATTCTAAAATGCCCTCCATTCAGTTCATATCTAAAATTTTCAGATCAGCAACGTTCGGTTGGCGGAACATTTGTCAGAAGAAGTGCAAGAAGCGTCGCAATTGCAAGAAATTTATCGAGCATTGATGGCTTCCGCAAGAAAGCAAGAATTCGAGGTAATCAAAATCGTTAGATACGCAGATTGCGAAGTAATACATGAGCTATTTTTTCTTCAGCTGGAATTGGAGAATTTGCGAGGCCACGCCAACCGTATGAAATCCCAGATCTCATTCTTGGAGCTGACGTTGAACGAGTCGAAAACGTTGAGCGACAATTTGAGTTCGCTATGCGCCCAATTGGAATCGAACAATACGGCCTTACATTTGGCATTGCTGTTGGACGATTATACGGAGAAAGCGTTGGATTGTCTTCTGCAATTGGCCGATTCTCAATTGGCTTTCGTCTTGGCCAGTTGTCAAGCGGTGCATTGCTCGGAAGGAGAAGATAATCATGAGTAAGTGGATGTTTTGATATGCTAGCATGCGGAAGACGGATTCTCCGTCTTTGCGAAAACTTTCTTTCAGATTATTATCGTTGGCTCGAAGAGAAAGAGAAACCGCGGAACGCGATGCCAAGAATTTATTGAACCGTTTGGCAAACGATTCGGCTGCGTTGATTGGTCAAGACAATGTCGGTTCGGAACATGAAACGCCCAATGTCCAAGACGACGGCAAACCGTGGTCCAGAAATGATGAACTCCGATTACGCTCATTGGTCGGAACGCTGAGAATACATCGGGATGCGGTCAGACGGTCAGTGGTCGAAGTGTCGTCGTCCGGCTCCTTCAACGGCGGCAACGAATACGCGGATGGACGACAGATCGGTTCAATCCAAGAGGAGAAATTGTCATTAGAGAACGTCGTACTACTTCAAGAATTGATGGCTATCAAGGTGAGCGTCTAGCCTGAAGCCTGATTTAAGGCATGCCCAAGAAATCGTAATACGTCTTCTCTTACTTTCAGGAAGACAAGACACATCTCAAAGGAAAGGCGATGATTTTGGAAAAAGAGAATGAGATTCTGACGCTATCAATTCGTGGCAAGGATTTGGAATTGGAATCACTGCGTCGGCGACTCGACAGCCTCTGTGGAAATATAGAACAGGTTAGTCGTTCAGTTTTTCTTAGCTCTTTGGGCTGCTCGCAATGATAATTGCGCAATCATATCAAGCTTTGCGATGATGAGGTTTTACAATCCAATAGATCCTGCTGAAAGTACCCAATAATCGCAGTGTTGACATTTTTCGTCACCTGAGCAAAGCTAAATTCCTTGCTGACAATGACAAGATACTGCTTGACATGGTACTTACGGACCGTGTTATTTCAGGCCGGATCCGAATTGGACAAAGGCACCAACACCACGCGTAGTATTATCATCGACGAATCTGGCAATTTATCCGAATCCATCTTGGTCAATCAAGAATTGTATCACCGCAAAAGCGATTATTTGATCCAACATCTGAAGCGTATCAACGTCTCGTTGATGACGAAATTGGAACGATCAAAACGGAAGTATCGGATGAAATTACGTCGATTGCAACAAGCATTACGTTACGTCAGCGAACAATACGAATTGGAGATGAGCGCGTTGAGAGGCCAGTTATCTTCCGAGACCAGAGATAGTGGAAATGAAACATTATTCTCAAATACCAGTGAGGCATAAGGATTGTGTGGTGATTATTCGGTTTAGCTGATCGGATATGCTAGCTAGTGGCCTTGTATTCATTGCGTAGTTATCAATGCCAGTGATCAGTGCTTTTCATTTGGCTCTTGCTTGATCGATATCAGTAAATTTCAATAGTAAACCAAGCGTGTTTCTGATTCACGTGATTTGGTATTGGAACCAATTTACTTGGTCTTTGTGATCATTTTGGATGAGTGTGTATAATCATGCCCCTTTCCAGATGCCATCCAAAAGGAATTCGTTATTCGATGTTAAACGAGAAGAACAAGAATCGATACTCGATGATAAGAATATCGCGGATGAAGTATTGGATCAATTGGACGATGATGTCGATGTGATTTTGATCAAGAAGCCTACGCAAGTAAGTCTGCTTCGATTTTCTTTCATTATGGATTTGGAATGACGAGGGTACAAATTTCAGTTGCCAATCTCGGATTTACGGGTGACTCCAAATGAGGATGGTTCGTTGAATGTGGAAGTCAGTGCCAATTCGGTAAGCGAACTTTCTAATATTAGCATGAATAATATGCTAGAATTGGTGATCAACAGAAAGGTCACCACAAAATTGCGCAATCTTGACGCTGCGTTGCCTGTATCTGCAATGATTGTTCATCAATCAACAAGCGTGCTTACGAGCACATTCTAGACCGTAATTCACTGACAAAAATCATATTTCAGGAAGACTACCGAGTTCAATGTTCATCCGCGTCACGTTTACGAAAAATCACGTCCTTATTCGTTCAACGACGGCACGTGGACATTGCGAAAGACGAAACCAATACGGCGTCGACCAGTTACGTAGAAATGGAAACGGCCAACCTAATCGCTTACTGTAAAATCGACAAAGCCGATCAAAAGCCCCACGCATCAACGCCGTACACGCCTCCGGATACGGCTGCTGAAGAAAGAGAACGATTATCGGCCTTGATGAAACAACGGTACGAACCGTTCGGATGCGCATTGGAAAGAAAGAGAAAGCGGAAATCGAAATGGCACAAGAAACGTCGGACCAGTGATCGGATCGGGATCGAATCGGAACCACGGCACGTTGAGATCAATCCGGATATGAAACAGGACGACGGCGAGCAAACGACCGAACCATCGGATATCAAGCCACCAATCAGTCGAAAGAGAAAATTTGAACATGAACACGATGAAAGCACAGAAAGCCGTGGGAAGAAAGGCAAGAAGAGAAAGAAACATAAGAATAATGATTCCGGGTAATGTATTGATCATTTTCACTATTATTCGTTGGCTATACTAGATTAAATATTTTCAAATTCAATCGATGTTGGATTATTGATTATTGAATGCGTCTTTGACGCTGTATATTTGCCGAGATGTCGTATCGTTTGCCGCGTGATTCGTATGGTCTGTTTTCTTTCAGACCTCAAATTTCGTGTGGATGACCGCCCTCGTGATGACGTCGGAAGTTGATCTGGCGGTGGAGAGGATATTGAGTGATCGGAATATTTCGTCCACCACAACCGGATCCATGGATATTGATTCGGACATCACCAATACATCGGACGAAGGTCTGATCGGCCTCACTCGGAATGTATTCAGAAAATCGCCTCTCTCGACTCCTCCGATCGCGCTCAACGAATCCATCGTCGATCCGCCCGAATCGGATGTATCCAGCGAAGATTTCGGCAAACGCGAGAAAGAGGATTCGAAGAACCTATTGGACGAATGTACCAAATCCATGTTCGATTATCTCGTGGACGATGCCATATTGGGATTAGTGTTCGAAGTTCATCGCGCGGCCAAAACGGGTCTATTATTTCTTTACGACAATTCGCCGATGGACGACGAGGATTTACGAATGGTCGACGAAGATCAATCCGCCGGCGTGGATGTATTCGGACAATCGTTGATATCGACCGCGAAAACGTCCAAAGCGTTGGCCCAATTGGAATGCGTATGTCCGCAATGTCATCAACCGCGTTTGGCTTGCCGATTCGCGCCGCATTTGGAGAAATGTATGGGAATGGGAAGGAATAGTTCGAGATTGGCCAGTCGACGTTTGGCAGCCGCCGCAGCCGCCACCGCGTCCAGTTCGGCGTCGCCTCGGAATCAAGATTCGTCGTCCATGTTGAACGGGAAAGAAAGCAGCGATGACGGTACGTATGCTTCATATATCGGTAAAACCAATATTCAAATGCCGATTTTTTCAGGGGAAGGCGATGAAGATCATTACGATAATGATGACGACGACGACGACGATTGGACCATGAGCGGCGCGGGGAATGGATCCGGTTCCAACGCGTTCGGGAAGAAGAAAAGTCCGCGAAAACGTAATCCAGCCATCACCGGTCGATCGCCTCGTAAACGCGGAGGGAACATTCGAACTCCCGTGAAGAAACCGACGTTGAGAAGTAGCGGTGATTTGATGTTGAACGAGAACACGGGCAAATCGGACGGTGCCAAAAAGATGAGGAAAACAGCGTCGTACAGTAAATTCCCCATCAGCAGTGCGTCGAATTCGCAACAACAATCGTACGATTTCGAATTGGATCCGGAAAGTGGTATGAATGATTTCTTATCGTTGGGCGACACTTACGATCCGCCTTCGCCCTCGTTCTGAATCCACAGAAGCGGATATTCTGTGAATATGGGCGCATTTATCTGTTATCTAAATCAAGCTCTATTTTGTTAGCCATATTATTGTAATTTACACTTTCCATGTGCTTAGGAACCGTCCCTGTTGAATCATGCTATTTCTGTGATGTTATCCTTTTTTGGTTTGTCAATTACATTTCACGTATCAGTTTTGTAATAATCGATCATATGGATCATGTTATCCGATATCGGAATTTCGATGGTCAGTGATCCAAAAACTTCAGTTATGAAGTCGAAATTATAATGTACAGTTTGAAATTGACAGTTATGATAAGCATAATCTAAATCTGAGATTAATTCGAATATGAAATCCTCTTATCATCTTTAAATCTTTCTTAATCACCCAGTGTTCTTCCTGCCTCTTCGACCAGCACCGCGTCCGTCTCTCTTGTACTTCACTTTGGTATTCTTTGGTGACGGTTCCTGAAAACAGCCGAATTAGCAAATACGGCATTGAATACAAAATCTGGATTTTACCTGTGGTACCTTCACGATTCCTTGTTCCACCAACATGGCCAGGAACGTGCGAATGAACGGATCGTAATCGTGAGTTCGACGTTGATCATCGATTTTCCACTGATGTCGAATGGCCATCTCGTCGTTGAATAAACGTTTCACTTCTTTCATACGATCTTTCATGTCCATTATACAAGTGGCTACACCCTGAAAAACGACTTCCATTAGATCATATCCGATGCCAAGTCAAGTTGGCCATGAATATCATGGCAATGCGGAAAGAGTACCGCAGAATCACACTCGCTTACCCGAGGACCCAACAAGGCGAATTTCCTTGTACCACTGGTCTCCAATTTGACAACTACGGCTGTTTTGGATGATCTGCCTTTGCTCGATCCAGCACCGCCCGTTTCCAAATCTGGATCGATGTGATTTCCAATCTTTGCAACCTTGTCGAACGCGGCCAAATGCGACGAAGCGGTCGTATTGAGATCGGGTCGCATACTAGCACCGCTGGTCGACGCTTCGCGCGACGTTGACGTATCCGCATTCTTCTTGACAGTAACGAGTTCACAATCCGTAATCGACCATTTCAAAACGCTCTGATCATCGACCCCGTTGGAGACGCCCGTATCGACCACCGTTTCACGACCATCCGCTTTGACCATGGATAATGGTGCGCAAAAATAAGCGAGATCGTTGGCCGATGATTTCTGCGCCGCATCCACCAAACCGCTTTCGAATAGCTTCATTTCGGCGTCACCGTTTGCGGTTGAGCTTTGCGATTCATCCAATGGACGTTTCCTACTCGCATTGACCAGCTCTGGATCGGTCGTATTGAGGAGCTGCAAAAAAGTGACTCGTGTGAATAATCGGCTTCAAACGCCACGTGATCAGACTCATTTGAATCCAAATCCAAAAGTATTACCTTCAATAATCCCGATCGCAATATTTGCTTGTTCCTTTTCAGAATATCCAACGATTTCTTCAGCTGATCCACTTTGGAAGGTACCAAGGCCATGAGATTATATCGAATTTCATTGGAATCCCTGAAATCGAAACAGGTGAAATACTAGATCTCTGTAATAGGCCACAATCCGCTTACCGTAAAAGGGTGTTCACCTGATCGATCCTTTCGCTGATCACATTTTCGAAACAATGCGTCCATATCATGCCAGGCGGTATTTCACCTAAAACAGGGCGTGTTTCAATAGCAGACCACACACAGAATCCGAACTGCCACTTACCATGATCGACTGGAAATTCTTTCAAACCATCCAATTCGTATAAACGTCCATTGATTGGTAAATAGCTGATGAAATGGAATGTTTCTTGTAATTTCGATCGATATTGCTTCACCGATTTTCCGCGTCCCGATTCGGATGCCGCTTTATCACGTTCCACTTGACGACGTACGTTCGGAATCACGTGTTTATTGTGAGCCTAAAATCAGGCTAATTGAATGAAGATGAAGTAAGGCGAAACAAACACTTACCCATGCCAGCTTTTCCGAATTCCCGATCGCTTCTCCTTTCTCCTCAAAATGCACGACATTTAGATTCGGTAAAACTTCCGAGAAATTCCGCTTACTTCAGGCGTCATTCCGCTGGTGATCTCTTTGAATTCGGTCAACGCTTGTCCCAATTCGATTGACTCGTCGCAATTGAGAAGAATGCTGAGTAACGCGTGAGTGGCACACGCGTTGGTGACGATCTGAAAGAACTAATCGTATATAGATATTGCAATGCGAAAATTCAAGTATTCTTACCTGATGAGCGTAGAACATATTGTTCACGATGCGTTCATCTTTCACCACGGTTCCGGATATGGAATTGGTCAAGCCGGTCGCACGAGCACGTCGACGAGCTTCCACCCATTTGAATAAGAATATGAATCCGTATACGGTCGTGCTGAAAAATATCCGATTAATTCTAGCTGCAAGCTCGCAAAGCAACCGCGACCCAATGGCCACAAATTGCGCAATCCAAATTCACGGTCAAAACGCTTACTTTTGTAAAGACGTAGCCGCCGCATTCAAATCATAAATCTCCTCCACTTGAACACCGCGAACACCGAAATCCTCGATCAGCAACGAGAATAGGCCAGGATCGCTTTCCAACTCGACCCACGTATCCGGATCCACTGCGGACGCCGCACGTTGACCATCCTTACTAGTGGTCGCCATACCCGATCACTGAAAAGAGATTACATGATACAGGAAATCAGCAAAATCAGATCGAGATATTTCAGGCCACAGCCATTTCATACACCAGCACGCAGAGATAATCGAGAGATTTCTAATCAATCATACTTCCAATAATAAAAATCACACGACCATCACTATTCACGGATCCGCATATCAAACATGCAAAATTCTTATCAGCTTCCAAATTGGATGATAAGCAATAATAACAATACACGTGAGCGCATCCCAAATGGCAAGGCAATATCGGAGGTACCTGTCGACAATAACCGCATGCCGATAATAAGTCCAATTTCTTGATCCGTTTCTCCACACCAACTTCTCGGACGGTCTGCTCGTCGTTGGACCAAAACTGCCGAAGGCGTTTCCTCGTTCTCAGCACCGCGTTGTAGAATCGTCGATAATTGAGTAACGGAATGAAGAATATCAGGATATCCGAGAAACCGTGCCATAGCAATTCGCGTTCCGTAAATTCCGTGTCCACTGTATCCAATTCCGGATGAGTGTTGTGGACGGCTCTCAATCCAAGTAAGCGTTCCAACAATGTCCGGAAACCGCCGCGATTCAGGAACCAGACGAAATGTAGTAAATCGATCAATTCGAATACGGATCCGCAACGTTCCAATACGGTCTCCACGCGAAACTTTCTTTCATCGTCGTTCAATCCAATAATCGACGGCAGACGTTGACGAATCCACGGCAAGATGACGGTGCATAAATAATACGCCCATTTCGTATGGATGCTGGGAATTCGATTAGCAGCCGACTGACGATACGACATATCCATCATTTGCTGTCCCAACGACGCGCCTTCGTTTCGGAATACGAAGTACCAAAATAACGATTTCACGACCGCTTCCAATTCCGGTTCCAACCATGAGAAATCGTAGCCGGGGATGCATTCTAATGCTCTTCTCAATTGACCGCCGAGAATTGTTTCCAACTCGTTATCCAACGTGGACGAATCCAATTGACTGACCCGTAACGCTCCGATGCTTTCGTCCATACCTGAAAAGTCAGATTCACGGTCACATTCAGCATGTACATTATCAAATATGCTCCAAACAGTCGTCACTCGAAAATCGAGTCAGGCAAATGTGCAAAGATGGTCAGATTTTGCCGCCATGCTTTATTATAGAAGACAATGAAGACAAATACCTAATCATCCCCGAATTGATAAGCCTTGTATCTGTCGTAATTGTAAAACGCTGCTCGAATGCTTCGGCCACCGAAGAATCGTCCGTTCAACGCCACCAACGCCTTGATAGCTTGGTCGATCTTCGGATATTCCACGAATATACGTACAGCACTTTCCGCTTCAGCATCAGGAATCTGAAAAGCAATCTCGATTTGAGATTTCCATAGCTTATTGCGCAAATCAGACCTTACCTCGAAGATCATTACATCCACCACGTCTCCGTATTTGGACATTTCTTCTCTGACTTCGCCATAAAGCTCGTCATCCACTTGACCTGGGCCGACCATATTCTGAAAGAATAATCAACGTCAGCAGCAGCTTCGGCGAACGAGAAAGGAACTTACATTTAGCAACACCACTTTGGTCGGATTCTTCAGAAGTTCTGTAATCGACGGACCACTATCATCGCTTAGATCCAACGACGAATTGTAAGCCGCGATACCAGGAAGCACCGTTGGGCCGTGCATGGTAAATTCTGAAAAAAGACATTTTTAACTCAAATGCACGATATTCGGCAAACACTCACCTCTCGGCGCGTTGTCCTTCTCGTGAATAATCTTTCCGCCTCTCAAACCGGTCTTCTCCACTTGCAACGCGGTACTCATTCCTTGTTCGGATTTGCCCAAACCGCCGCCTTGACGATAACCGTATTTCTCCATAATTTTTGCAGCCACGTTCAATCTGAAAGAAATATAGCCGTACATCAGACGATCATGATGAAATGAAATTCGCTTACCCTTTACTCGAACCAACAATTGGCTTCACTAATCCTCCGCTAGTCGAATCCGGTTCATCTTGACGTTTTTCCGATTCATTTCTGGATGCGATCAACGACGGTGGAGGTGCAATTGCAGCACCGCCTAAATTAGGATCATCAGCTTTCATGGCTGGCTGAATGGAATCATAATTCATACCTGACCGCTTCTCACGTTCTTTCTTCCAAGCTCGATCTTCCTCTTCGTCTTCGTCGCTGTCGAATCGTCCTCTCTTTTGCCTGCAATCAATAGAGTCAGAATCCATGACTTCAATATCGGATATTCATACCTCTCATCAGCAGCTTTCTTCTTTTCCTCTTCTCGCCTCTTTCGTCTCTCTTCATCACGACGCCTGGCCAGTTTCTCGTAATCGTTGGGGAAAAACGGATTATACTCGTCTTCCACGTGAAGATCTTCGAATAATGAATTCCTTTCCTGCAAAAGGGGGCCTTATTATCGTGCGAAGTGAAATTCTGGCCAATGCTACTGCTTTAAGATCCAAA
Source organism: Discolaimus major (assembly GCA_034695185.1). Taxonomy (NCBI): domain Eukaryota; kingdom Metazoa; phylum Nematoda; class Enoplea; order Dorylaimida; family Qudsianematidae; genus Discolaimus; species Discolaimus major. The sequence goes on from JAQIWJ010000066.1 coordinate 32,286, forward strand.
AACTACTTACGCTTGGACAACTGAAAAGAGTTTCAGCCACGATGACGGATTTCGTCTCGATTCGCCTTCTCGAATGATCAGTCGATGATCCGGATGCAGTTGAACGCTGCTTCACGTGTTGAATCAACGTCGCTTTCTTCAATTGGATATGCGTTTGGAGTAATTTCAAATTGGCTTCCCATGTGGCTAAAACAAAGATCGCCTCAATTACTGCATCAAAAATTGCATCAAATGATAAAAATTCACTTACGCCTCTTTTCCTCTTCTTTTGGCTTCTCTTTTTCTTTCACCGCCGTCGTATCCAAATCACCATATAACGACATGATTGAAATCTGAAAGAGGAGACATACTATGCACAAAATCAAATGATCATTTCATAAGATATTACGATGATTATAAATCATCAAATTCACAAAAACCACACTTTGATCATAGCATGTTAATTTACTTCCAACACCAAACACAATGAAAGGCATAATTCCTGCCAGCCACGATATTAGTCCATATGAAAAGTGATACGACAAAATTACTTTGTATCGTCAAGCGATATTCCTTCCAAATTTGACCAAATGCAGTGCGCGTTGAGCAGGAATAACGGCGTCGTCTTGGATGTACGAATTGCATAAATAACACCAAACGGATAAATCGGCCATGCTCAAAGCGATTGGATGACCGCACGTAGTCGAATGCACCATCGCGTGTTCATTCACGTATCGACCGCAGTGAATCTGAAAATAAATGGTTGCATTAGCATCTGTGGTACTATGGTACCCACAGCTTCTGAAATTTTCAGAAAGGATCAGTAAAATTGATGCTTACCTTCCCACAAGTCAGACAAATCCAATTTTCTCCAATATTGCCGCACTGCTCGCATTCGGCACCCATAATAATATCCTCCACAGCCGATATCGCACCACAAACGCCTGGATGCTTGACGTGATTGCAATTGAGCGATGGCATAACGCCGTGCAACGATCCGATGTATCCGAGTTCTTGCGGCAATTGCAAAAATTCCGCCACGGCTCCTGCGTTGGAATTTGTTTCTCCTGCTTCCAAGACGATCGGCCGTCCAACATTCGGATTCGGTGCCAGGACGCATTGCAAATACGGCCAATATGGACGCAAGTTGAATGCCGTTTCGGTGAACAAAGAAATCGCCGTCGGAGATAAGCCATGTTCATTCTTGAAAACGCGATATTGCGATGCAATTGAATCTTCGTAAGCTTGAGTATCGATACCAGCACTGGTTTCTTCATCCTGAAAAAGTGGATTACTATAACGCGAACAGCAACTGATATGCATTATGAGTGCCAGGGCAATCTACAGTCCCGATTGCAAAAGCAAACTAAGTTTCTTACCTTCATTATCGCCAACAGGCGACCCTCAGCCAACATTTGCATTTGATCGACCAGATAGGTACTGAACGCATGCGAAATGGCAGCCGTGACATTGCCACTATCTTTATCCGGGAATCCCAGTGCGACGAGCACCAAGTCCGGTTTGAATGAATACGATATCGGAAGGATAATCTAAAATTAAGACAGATTCAGGTAGATGCAATCATAAGATCAACGTGGACTTACATGATGCAAAGCGAACAGATATTCCATATCTGACATTGATTTCCCGTTCCATATTAAATTCACGTTGTATCCGGCTCCTCGACCGCGACCAACGTTCTCCGGTTGACCGCATTCGCCCCATACGTATTTGTGCATGGATACGCAAAGCACCGAATCCTGATCGTAGAACGTACGCGAAATATCGCCGCGGAAATGATCGCACAGATCGATGATCATGATCCTGAAATAAATTTGACAATTACTAATTGCCGATACCAAAAGATTCGACTCACTTTTCCAATCCCAGCTGCTTCTGCGCATATCGAACGATATCCACGATCGACTGCGAAGACGGAGTTTCTTTGATCGCTACGAATCCACATTGAACTTCTCGTTTTCGCATACTGTCCAAAGCATTCGAGCACATGCCCAGCAACGCATCCGCGTTTCCAGAGGATCCCTGAAATTAGAGGCATCATCAGTGGCAATCAAAATTAAAATTGCTAAGACATACCTGAACTTGATCCGCTTTCCATTCCACGAATTGGCAATCATTCCGGGCCGTTTCCGCTTTCAATGTCTTGACCATCGTCGAATCAGTTTCGGAAACAATAACCAATTTCTTGCTCGTTATTTCCAATGAAGATTCGGCCATCATTTTCTCCACGACCGTTCGAAAATGTTCGACTACTTCAGCCGGTCGTGCTGAATATTTATTCTTCGTTACGTACACTTGCGGCGAGATCGGTTTCCATTGATAAATCGGATCCGATGGATTATAATGCGGCCGTTCCAATCGGAGCAAATTGCCATCCACCATCGAACACAGTGCCTTCATAGCCGACCAATGTTCTTTCAACTGATGAGCCGAATTCAGAATAACTTCCACCAACGCTGGATTGATCGGTTTGGTCGCGGATGACGGTAATTTCGGACAATAGTCGCCCAATAAGCTGCGCAAAGTCATAGCCACGCCTTCGGATAACGAATCCAAACAATATCCGCCTTCCAAAACGACGCACAGACGTCCGCCGGCCAATGCCATCAACATTCTCGTCAAATGTCCGTAGCATAACGGCGATACTTCCATTCGACCTTCTGGACAACCGATGGCGGCGTCGTAGCCGGCGCTGACGATGATCAATTCCGGATTGAATTCGGTGGCAATCGGCAGCAGTACGTGTAGAAATATGGCCAGAAATTCCGCGTCGCCCATTCCGATCTTGTTCAATGGGACGTTGACGTTGTATCCTTTCCCATCGTCGACGCCAATATAATCCCAATTGGATTCACGTAAATTTGGCCAGAACTGCCCGTTCTCGTATCTGAAATTGTATGTATTGCCATGTGTAAATTTAAAATTGCACACGAATATTCATACCTGTGAATGGAGAAATACAATACCCGGGGATCATTGTAAAATGCTTGCTGCGTTCCTTGACCGTGATGCCTGAAATAGAAAGAGCTCATTTAGTGAAATACTATTCAGAAAATCAACGGACAACTTACACATCCCAATCCACGATCAATATCCGTTTCAAATGACACGTATCCAAGGCCATTTTCGTCGCAATCACGACGTTGTTGAAAATGCAGAATCCATTGATAGCCGCCCGCATAGCGTGATGACCAGGCGGACGAATCAGTGCCATAATATTCTTGCATCGTCCGTCCAATACCGCTTTCACCGCGTCCACAGTTGATCCAGCCGCGATCAGTGCCGATTCGTAAGTGTACTGATTGACGTACACGTCGTCGTATTTGCCGGACAACGATTCCAATCGATCTTCATCCCAATTCACAGTTTCGGATAATTGTTCCACAAAGTTCATGTTGTGATACTGGCAAAGTTCCGCAACATCCGCGCGACGAGGTTCCATAATCACGCAGCGTTCCATCAAATGGCGATCGCGAATCTTCTTCAATGAACTGGATAATCGAGCCGGAGTTTCGATATGATTCGGATCCCACGGACATAAATGTTTGGACGAAATTTCCTCCTCGAATATCAATCCGGTTGAATGTCTAGTTCGAGACGGATCATTTCGCGGCGTTGAATGAGTAACCGAATTGTTGACGTCAATGTTCAATTTGTCGTGAATGTCCGAAACCAATAATTCGATGGCATTTAACGTATTTTCGGCCGAATCAAGCATCGAATCAATATCCGCATTTCCAATTGCCGCAGCCGAGACGTCCGGTTGCCGGAGACACGTCCAATAATCTTTCAACAGTTCCAACGTATCGGCGATAGTTTTCTTTCGGGTTGGTGAGCATGGTTTCGTTGGTTCGTCCTGTTCCACCGATTCATCGCCCAATAGGATCCGAACGCAGGCGGCCATTGATTCACTAATCGACGTCAGATTATAACCGCCTTCCAATGCCAATATGATGCGTCCACCGGCCAAGATGCAAAGTTGAGCAGTCATTTGAGCGTATCCATATGGCGTAATCTTGTATCCTCCAATGGGATCTCCGCGTGCTGCGTCGAATCCGGCCGATACGAGTACTAATTCCGGATTGAATTCCCTGGCCACCGGCATAACAATCTGAAATGAGATGGGTTGTATTGAAAAATCTGTACCTGTGCTGCATCAATTGCGATCCGGACGCAGCAATTCTGCTTCATCCCCAATTGCTATCACACTAACTCACCTTTTCAAATGCTTCCAAATATTCCGCATCTCCAGTACCACGACCATTCCACGGAATATTTATATTGAATCCTCGTCCATTTCCTTCACCAATATCAGTGTAATTGCTCGGTCCATTCGCCGGAAAGAATTTCCCATTATCGTATCGATGCAGCGAAATGTACAATACGGTTCGATCATTGTAAAACGCATTCTGAATTCCATTGCCGTGATGTACCTGAAAAGAAATCGCCATTCAGAATGATGGCAGACTGTGAAGGGTTGGGGATAATCAAAAATTCACTTACATCCCAATCCAATATCAATATCTTTCCAACGCCCAACGTTTTCTGGGCATATTTAGCGGCCACCGCTACGTTGTTGACGAAACAAAATCCATAAGCGCAATCCGATTCGGCGTGATGTCCGGGCGGTCGAATAATCGCTACGCCGTTCAATGTTCGTTCTTGGACGACCGCATCGACGCATTGGAGTAAATTTCCGCAAGCCAATATCGAGGCATTCCACGTATCGTGACAGGCGTAAATCGAATTCCAATTCTCTTGCCATAACCGCAAATCGTCGATCTCCATTCGTTGAGTGTCCGAAAATTCTTTCACGTATTGTTCATCGTGGACCAATTGCATTTCTTCCAACGTTGCTGCGCGTGATTCCAAACGAAGGCATCGATCCACTAATCCATATTCCGACAGTATCTCGAAAATACGTTGAATCCGTTCTGGTCGCTCCGGATGATCGCGTCCGTCGAACGGTTTGTGAAGCATGCATCGTTCATCGTAGACGAGACACGTTTTATTGTCCAACTTGTTGCACGAATGATCCCTCGGTTGATCGGTATCGGCGACAGGAATTTTCTCGGCTTTGATGGGAGCTGAATGTTCGGATCGGTTCATTCTTTCAGTCTCCTAAAATCAAGTACATTTAGATACATCCAACAATAATCAAAGTCAAAATATGGGGATATAACCCTCATCACAAGACCACATTTACACCAGTAATTTGATTGACGCTTTTAATACAGCAAGCCCAAATGCAGACTAGAAAAGTGCAAACTATCATCACCCAATCAATAATCTCAATAATCATCATCTCTACAAACGGCATTCAATTCCTACTTGATATCTTTCTCATTGTCCAAATCGATTTTATGCGACCCATGATCCGCCGGCTCAACTTTCTCCGCAGTCGATCTCGCCGAGAAGAATTTCGTCTTCATTTCGGTCTGCTTCACCCACGTGTAGGCGGCCGATCCGATCAATACCACGGAATTGCTCAGCCACCACAGGAACGATTTGTATTCGTTGTAATAAACCACAGCCAATACGGTTTGGGCCGCCGCTTTCGCAGTTCCGCTAATATTATGCGTCAAGGCCGACGTGACTTCGATTTGCAATCCGGTGACGTAGCCCATGCCGAAGCCGAATACGCCGCTCAACGACATCCACAACCAGAATTGCACGTCGTTGAAATGTTCGAATAAACTGAGCATTCGGATCTCGTTGAACAGTATCATCAGCGGAATGAAGATCAGGACGGCGTTGATATTGTTGTACAGCGTCAATTGCCAGATATTCCCATTGACCAACGGGAGCATTTTCTTCGTGTAAATAGCGTTCAACGCTACGCAAAGGCTGGCAAGAACGCCGTATACCACGCCTTCGATCGACAGTGTACCTGAAATGAAGGGAGATTAGTTTGCAATCATCAAACCTATTTTGAAAAACTGTGCGCAGGGGTCGCATGCCTTTTTAACAGCTTCTACATGCATCCAGACACCAAAGGTGTCCTCATCAGACAGGCTGCAATCTGGATGCATCCAGAATTACAAAGCTAGCCTGCCCCCAGAAACGCCTGCAATGCTTAATTGCTTACCAGAAACATCCTCTTGATTAACGCCCAAAGCGTAACCGCCGATTATAATTCCGCAGCAGAGAATCGCCTTGAAGGACGTTTTCTCGCCCAGGATTAAATAAGTGCAAACCTAAAACACGAGAGCAATGAATAGGGAAAAGTTTCTAGCAAAAAATCTCAAACTTCTTCTACTTACCACGTTGAAGACGGTTGTAAGCGACCGTCCGATATAATAAAACGAGACGCCCACGTATTTCAGGCATAAATTGTTGAATGCGATCATGGCAACGAAAACGATCGATAACGGCAAGAACTGAAAAATCAATACGCAGCCGTCAGAACGACGTTCCGCAATAGCCATTCTAATTTCCATAAAAGGTACTTACCGAAATGAGTATTTTTTTGTCCACGATGAATCCCGGGAACGAGACAACTCCGGGAAAACGTTTCGCGAAGACGCCCAATATCGCCAATAATAGCAATGTGACCACGCATTGGAACCACGTAACGAATAACGGTGCATCCAACTAAAAATAAACGAATTTTAGTGCCAGTAAATATCGAAGAAAGAGACTAAATCTTACCTTCAAATCATCGCTACTCAATAAATATTTGTTGAGAAATACCAACGTAATTGAGACAACCCTAAAATATAATTCGTATAGGACGATTTACGCATTTCCATAATCAGGAAAATCGTGCAAATTTCATAATAAACTTACCAATAAAGCGATACGGCAACGGCCACCTTCACGTATTGGGCGCAAAGGAGATCTTTGGTCGACGTGGATTTTATGGAAGACGCGGGCATTTCTTCGGCTAATAATGGCTCAGAATCGACCGGTGTCTCCTCTTTTTGCATAATATTATGCCCGCCAAGGATAAAGAAATACTAACTATCGTGGGAATTATTAGCTTTTAGACTGATTTCAGAGATAATAAATGGATGATTTTTCTTGGAAAACAGCGAATTTTGCTAAATTCCTGGAAAAATATTTGGTTGTGCATCGCTACAGAGAATGCTCGCTAGAGAGAACGTTTTCTCGCAACAGAGAATTTTCGGTACAGAGAACG
>JAQIWJ010000067.1:0-39285 GCA_034695185.1 Discolaimus major
CAACCGGACAAAAACCGGACATGGCCCCAAAAACCGGACCAAAATGTCCGGAAACCGGACCACTTGGCAACCCTGAAACAAAACCATTGCTCTATTGTGTTTTAAAGCTGATTCGCACAGGTGCAGACATCTTGCACTAAAAAGTCGCATCGGATGCGTTGCCGCCAATTCAAATTTTCGAGGTAGGGGAATAATACACAGGGGTTACTGTAGACATGGCGCTAATTACTGGATTTGGATAATCTGCTTGTCATTTTGCGAAAAAAATTAATCCGGAATAAGCATGATAACGTAATACGTTGGTAATATAGTTGATTTCGCAGATAACAATATGATGAACAATCCGATAGCATAAATTTGACGCAAATTGTGCATCCTGAAATATTGATCACTAAATATCGGCTCTGATCAGGCCTTCGGGATCTGATCAGACATTGGTCATCTGATGGATCTCAATGCAATTTTTGAAATCTAAAATTATGCCGAAGCTCTGACCATAGCCAAAGCATGCGTCTTTGTCAGCAATCTTTTCAAATGGCTAGCATTTGGTCAGGCTAGTGAAACCGCGATCCTAAATTGCGCAATGGTGGTCAATGCAAACGGCTCAAAGTTCGAGCTCTAGCAAGCAATGGTCATTATGATCAGACCCCTCTCAGATTGCGGCCAAAATGTGAAAAGATACCGCGAAAACAGGATGGTTACAGCGGTTACAGCATGCCTCAAGCAGGACCCCCTGGGCATGAGAACCTCAAATATTACAGCCTTCAAGTTGTGATGTGAACACAAAGCTAGGATCGCATGGCATACTGTAGCTTGATGATTTTTTGTAGACGATACCACTGGTATCTCAGGAACTTCCTGTAGGTGAAAATTGTTCAATTTAAAATTTCGAGTCACCAGTGAGCCGAACATGAATGAAATTTGACTCATCTAGCTACGTAGCACACATCTGCTCAATCAGAACACGCAATAATTGGACATTCTTATATTATGCAAATCCGTCATACATGTAAATTCCATAGTTTTGGATATACAAACAAAGCTATATCCATACATTCAATTTCGCATATCGCTTTATGCTCAAAAAGAATGCCCGTTCAGATCACATATACATTGTACGTATACAGACAAAGCGAGCAATAAAAACATATGAGGCAAAAAAGATTCGTTTCTCCAAATATTCGTTCATCATGTGATCAAGAGAGCATATTCCAAAAAAACACTAATCTACATCGGCAGCACCGATTAACATGAAACCACGCTTTACAGCACTCCAAAAATTTGATTGATAATGGGTGCACTGCGAGCATAGACACCAAATTAGTAAAAGAATAACCCGATTACATGTAGTACAAGAATACCTCAAGTTCAAAAAAATCACATTGCAATAGCCCCAGTTATCAGTAAATACGTGTAAAAAAAAGCAACGAGAAGATAAATAAGAATCGAGATCTCGCCGCATCATGTTCGTCATGCTATATAAAGTACTGGTGCAGAAAAACTTGGGAGAAAAACTGTTGTTCTCAAAACTGACACTACGATCAGCTGCCAATAACAAAAAAAATCAGCTCACTCATTCCATTATGCAGAACCAAAGCAAAAAGATCTCCTACTGATAACAGCGAAATCTCAAACAGGAAATTCATTGAGCACCTATCCATTACAATAAACCATTGCGTCACGAAATTGCGCAATGATACCAGAAACTGTACACTGCCCGCAATCGCAGGAACAGAATGTAAAACATAATCCATGAGAAAAATAAGCCTACCTGTGTAGCGTCGGTACCTCGGCTTTTTGATTTGTCGTGGATAACTTCAACCAATCGTGGCGAAACTGGCCAACACCATCGTAAATCAATAGGGCGTAAAGCGATTGACGGCACGATACAGAGCGGGCTAAAAGAGAAAATATCGCGTCAATATCAGTCCGCAGAAATTTTGTACAAGTGAACTTACATATCCAGCTGAAGGCGTCATTCCCATTGCGGCTGCCGTCAAATATGGATCACCAGCCATCGCACCAAATTGTCCCAGCGACGCCAACTGAGCCATTTGCAAATTCGACGCAGATACGCCAGCCGGATTGCCAGCCGAGCCGCCCAATAATGATTGTGATAACGCTGCGGCAGCGGCGGCTTGTGATTGTTGATTGGCCATGGCAGCAGCCGCTGTATTCGCCCCAGTTGAGCCGGCTCTGGCTGCAGCAGCGAACGTGGCAGCAGCGGCCGCATTTTGAGCATAAGCAGCACCTGAAATGAACGGATCTTAGTACAGCAATAATCTCAGATTAATTAATTCTTACCAGCCATCGGACTCAACGCGGCGTACCGTTCATACAGCGATGCTCCTGCTGTGGTATCGATTGCTGACGTTGGCGTGTACATCAGCCTAAAATACAAAAACTGAATCAGATCAAAGAAGGACAATACGACAACGGACTTACGGTATAAATCCTTGTAAAGCTGTCGATACTGACATGGGCAAGCCTGCGGCAGCGGCCAATGGATTCGTGGCTCGAACGGCCGCTTGTAATGCGGCAGCGTAAGCTGCTGGACCACGGGCAATTCGGTTCGTCTGTTGAAATGCTGTTCCTCGTAAAGCGGCAACCAACGTCGTATCCACAGCTAAAATGAAAACACGATTAATTCCAAACTGCACAGAATATAATTAACTAGCATAAAAACTGAAAAAATGCTTACGTGTTTTCGGCTTCGTTTTAGTGTGCACCCGTGCCGTAGCGTTATTCACCTGGCAAACAAAAGCCAATTAGAAGCATTCTAATCATAAACAGGACAGGAATCTAATGCAGGCATTCTAATGAGCTGAATACGCGCACTGCCCCTGCTTCTGACTTCTAACATAAGCAAATGCTCACAATGTAATCGCATCAATCGAATTTTACATTCAAAACGCGTATAAATAAGACTGCTGATTTGCTGAAGCTCCGGCCACATTATTATGTCCTTCTAACAATCCAATCTTACATTTTCATTTTGACCACGCATTTATCGACCCCTACGCATTAGCTGACAAATAATGGCTCGATATCCTGTTGCCAACCACGGCTGTCGATGAGAATCAAATGCTGAGCCTATTTCAGCAGTTCGAAAGAGTATCATCTGGCCACCTGGACATAAGATAGAAAAACAATGGATCCTCCATCATCAGGTAATGGAATGCAAAGAGCCTTCTCGCGCCGACAAAACAGCCAACGAGATGATTGTTTCTGACGCAGTGGTGCAGAAAACCCGGCGAGCATTCCATATCATCAGCCCCGTAAAATACGAACTAGCAGCATTCCACCGAAGGAGAGAATGCAAACATAAACAATCGTGTGTTGAATGATACCATAATGGGAAGTATACACGCATTCCGATTAACCATACCAGCAGCCTAATCAACAACTACGACATCTTGAGCAAGCACGACCAATGTAAGCCGATCAAAACGGATCCTGCCACAGGAACCAGCACCACAAACAAGCGAAGCCAAAATGCGAAGATACCAAACCGTCGTGCTCATGCCAATCCGGTGCGATGCAGAAGACATAAAAGACTCCTACAGAACGTTGATCGAATTAAAGAGCCACAAATCGAAATCATGCCAGGGTTAAAAACATCTCACAAGAAGACGCTCAAGGGTGGCCAGTAAATAGCCTTCTAAAAATTCCTGCTAACCGATTCGGCGTGGATAACGATGCAACTGTCATGCTGAACTGGCAACTACAAAAAGAGCGACTCCAAACTCATGCAAAATCGTCGATGTCGAAAACTCGATCCCATCCACTAAACAGCATCGACGCCATTTCATGGAAAGCTACCATCACCTACCAATCATGTGAAATGACCGAAGACAAACACAGCACCCAAGTGCTTCAATTCAACGAAAAAGCTATCCAATAAGAAGAATAAGCTTCAGAGGGATCAGCCGTGTTGCTACTGGCAAAACTGCAGTCAAACTACATGACGGTATGACACAACAAGCAATTTGAAAGGAAAATGTGACCGGCAATGCTTGCATCCCTACCCGCCTCCTCACCAATCACAGCTAAACCTCAACCGCATCGCATCAAGCAACCACAAAACCATCCACGTGTAAAAAACAAGAATGCAAACACGGTTCCGCTGGCTGCTTGCTGGCTCCACCTCAACGAAGGACTAATTGGATGCCGACGAGAAATATAATAGAAGGAATAGAACACGCACGCAAACATGAAAAGCCGTGACCGAAGCGTCAGCATCATCAGCGTGCTTGCCTACGGTTTAAAGTCCATCAAAAGTAACAAAAGGGATGCGATGCAAGTTTCCATCCGCTTTCTTGCCAGTGATATATGACTACAGTGCAGACATGATCCTACTGCCAAGGATTATGTGAAAATGTGGAGCTATTGTAAAAAATAAAACCACAAAAAACATTCGCTCAAAAATGCTGGGGTTGTTGTTAAAGCCATTAGCATATTCATGTGCCTCTGAATAAATCTCAATCCAAAAAGTGGACTTCGCCTATGCTGTGCCTCAAAACATCAAAGCTTATCACAAACAAGGGACCAGAGGCGAATAAATGTTCTGGTAGCATGCCAACCAAACTAATATCAAGTACTGTAGAATTTTAGGAGAATCTCTAGGGTTACATTCGCTCCTTCAGAATTTTTGAATGTGCAAAATAGAAACAGGAAGATTGCAATTCCAATGAGACTGCTCAAAAAGAAGACGCACAGACACCACCAAAACCGGTGCGGCTAAGATAAGCTCTAAATTTTGGGAAACATTATTCTTGATACCTACGATTATCATTCCTCTAATAGCTTCATGCAAGAGAAGACCATGTACACCTAATGCACACATGTACAGCAACAGGGGGAATCCCTGCGGCATCGCATGACAATCCTAGCAACATCATTTTGCGGATCATCATACTCAAAAAGCAGAGTAAAAAATCCACCAGAGCAAAATGCAAAAGCTCTCAGAGAAAAATAATGCCAACCAACCAAGGACATTACGCTATCATATGTCTGTGTATCAAATGCAAGCCATAGAAAAAAATCATAACAGGCCAGAGTGATGTGAAAAATGCTACATATATCCCGTGTCAGAAACAAGCAGGGATAGCTGTTTTGTGTGAAGCGCTTTCTCTCTCTCACGCAAGCGCTGGCCAAATGCGAACAGAATAAAAACGGCTTACCTCGATTCTCCTGCCTTCTACCGATGTACCATTCAACCCTTCGCGAGCTTTATCCGCATCCAACTGGGTGGCCATCGTTACAAAACCGAATCCCTGAAACCATCATAGGTGAGATGAATGGACAGACATTAGTATTAAAACATATACCTTGCTGCCGCGTTCGTTGAAGATTATCTCGGCGTCAAGCACATTGCCGAACTTGGCGAACATATCTCTCAAATCCGGTTCTCGGAATCGAAACGGTATATTGGATACGTGTAGACGTTTCGGTCCATCGCCGTTTGCGCCGCCACCGTTAGCCCCGGTGCCGGATGTCGGTGTATTTCCAGACGTGACGGCGTTCTTTGGATCTCCGTTTCCGCCATCCGTTAATAAGCCGGTTGCTGTTGTGGTAGTCGTAGTAGTAGACTCGATCATTCCATTACCGCTCGTGGTACTGTTGGTGCTGGTCATGGACGGTGCCGACATGGCGGCTAATCCCAAAGCATTCGGTAATTGAGGTCCGATTAATGACGACGAAACTGACGTATTTTGCTGTTGAGCAGCCGCCGCCGCCGCCGCCATGGCCGAAATGACGTTCTGTTGTTGCTGTGCCGCAGCCGCTTGAGCCTGGGCCATTGCCGCTTGTTGGGCTTGAACTTGAGCGACCAACAACGACTGCATTTGCAACGCGTATTCTTCGGACGGCTCCATTTTCGAAGATTGATCGGAGCCCTGAAAAAAGGCGCAGCAATTAGGACACATCTTTCAAGTCGTTGACTTGCGCAACTTACTCTTAGCGCCATAGACGTATGAGCTCCGCTAATCCCTGATATAGCATCCATCATCGATCCATCCGACTGCGTCGTTATACCTGCAAATAGACTTTCAGTTATTAACTATTTACTTAGAACAAGGCTTTGCTGAAGAATGATTGATGCTTCGGCCCAGTACCCTGTACATCAAGGTAGCGCTTTAGGCTTTCAGAAACTTCTCTCGCTATCCGAAAGTGAAAATTTTGGCTGGGCAGATTCTTGCTGATGCAGCAAACATCATTTGCTGAGTCAGGCAGTTCTTCAGCAATGCCGAAGTCTTTTTCAGATAAAAGTAAAAACGCATACTGAACTCACCTGCAGTTCCATTGGCTCCGGATACGGATGTCATTCCGGCAGCGAATAAAATCGGTTGAGCTAACGACAACGAATTGGCTGAGGAAGACGTAACGACTCCCGTCCCACTGCTCACTGGTGATCCGTGCCCGAACGCAGCCGAAGCCATCTTCAGTTGGGCCGCCAATTGCAATTGCTAGAATATAGGATTTAATTAAAATCAGCAGAAGGGTGGCAAATAAGCATTTACAATAACATTAGTGAGAAAGATGGACTCGGATTTTCATCCGAAGCGTGGGGCATCATAATGGAGAATAAAGGAAGCCTGCTGCGTTCCTCCTCAATCAAAGCAACGTTCATGCGAACGCATCTAATTAAAAGCCGAAACAAGGCAAAGGCTTCAACACATCGCCCCCTTCAGGACGGAAATGAAAACAAGAAATTTTCACAGCCTAACTGAATATGCGATCATAGGGAAACCTAACAGAATGAAAACTCAATCCACTAAAAACTCAATTTTCAAAATCAGCATACTCACTATTGCCTCCTCACGAAATTTCTTCAACAGCAGAATAGGGCAAATTCTCAGACAATTTCAAACTTGCCGAGCACAGCAATGCAAAGGAAACTAAGAAAAACTAAAGCTTACGTCTGTAAGCGAAGAAGACTGCTGAAGTAATGTTTAGCCGAGTACTGGTAACTTCGTCTTCTTCTCGCACGAACTCTGTCGAATTTCACAGAGAGAAGTCTTATGAACCTTAGTCTCGTAAAGCGAGTAGTTTCTCCTCACCGAGTCGAGAGAGAAGCCTAGGAAGAAGCGACTCTGACGAACAGGCGAGGTATGTTAGCCATCCATCTTCGGAATCCCCAGAGGGCGTAGCTTCTTCTTTCTTTCCATCCCATGGCGAACGGATGGAACCGAATCTAAAGGCTCACCATGCGTTTCTTATTCTCGCTTCGACGCGTATTATCTTCGTAGGAACCTCGCAAGATTTCCACACCCTCAAACACTGACACACGTCTTCTATCTAACTCGCATCGCCAGCACAAGATCATAAGAAGAACCCTCGCTTATATCCGAACTAGACTAGGCAGAAGCATAATCCGCCAGGATGCACATTCACAACGAATGTTAGATTGATTACACGACCGGCAGAAAAAGCTTTGCCCCCAAGCAAGATTATTCGACCTATCAAGTTCGCTCTTCTCTCGGAACAGGAGATACGAGCCAAACAGCTAACCTCATTCGACTGCCTCATCCAAGGCTCATTGATGACATTCGCGAAAAAATATAACCCCCACCGGTCTTTCCTAACGAGTACCATTTCCTACAGATCTCATAGGGATGCAATTTTACAGACGAAATATCAGCTAACGAAGAAGCTGACATCAGTCAAATCCAACGACCCAAAATAACATTCTCAACGAAATAACGCAATCAGACCTACTGCAAATCACGCCCCTATCCTTCAATACAAGAAAAAATCAAAACAAGACCGAATCCAACCTAAACAGCTAGTATCAGGCTGAAGATAGAAAAAACCTCGGACCTACTCTACAACACAAAAACCAATCTTCTCAAAATCTCAGCTGTAACTAAACCATCCAGCTAGTCAGTAAAATTCTCTCATAACCCCAATGAAAAGGGCAAAACTAGTCAACAAGGCGCCTTGACGAATTCTTTCTCTTTTTCGCATAAAAAAACCTCCCCCACTGTCCAGCCCGGCGAATCCGTGACTCGAAATATAGAATTTGATCAGGAGAAAAAACGTCACACTACATCCTCTCAATCGGCCAACGCGTGCGTGACAACGCGTATCTTGATTTGATTTATATTATCAACACGAAGCGAAACACGCGAGCCATTCATTTGCTAGTCGTCGTCGGGGACCAACCAAGCGTTGTCCAATGCGAATCTAGCCCAGTAAAAGACCTCAGCTACATCCATGAGGTACGAAAGAGCAAGCCCTGAAGGCTAGCTAGCTAGCTAAAGAAGTCGCTAGCAATAACGCTAACAATTTCCTACCTACTACAGGCCGAAACGAGTCGAATCGATAAAAGAGCAATTGCCAAGAACATTCAAGCAACTTTTCCCCCCTCAGCTTGTGCTCTTCCTTAGTGAACAATCCATGTTCACTAGATTCTATTGGAATTGCTAATCACAATCCTCAGTGCACGCCTAAGATTAGCGTCTCCGGCAGCTCTCATTCATTACGTGGACAGAAGAAAGAATGGTGTCATTCACAAGCAATAATCATACCTGCAAGAAATTATGCGAATTGGCTTGCTCCATTGAGCAACAATAAAAAGTAGCCAGTCGATATCGCGTATCTCCTTTCAATTACTGGCGGATAGCACTAATAATCACTAGCCAGTAATCCTCGGCTGCTGTAAACCTCGAGTATCCGCAAATGGTGAAAAATAAATCACTCCCGATAGTAAATTAAATCAGTTCCAGTAACTTCTTGCCACGAAACAAAATCTGACTCGCCTGTCGACTACTGGAATAGCAAAGCCAATCCAGTCGGCAACAATTTTCGTGGCATTTCACCAAACTAACAAAGTCACTCAATCTTCAGTCAACGAGGCCAGCAGTACTGGGGGTTCAAATTGTACACTAACCGCACCTAGAACAAAGTTATAGCTCAACTCGTGCCGCCGAGTACACTCATTCCGAAACGTACACAACAAAAGGCCCCAAAAGTATAAGAAAGCGAAAAACTAGCCTCCTCGCTTCTTTCCTCCTCACAGTCAATGCTGAGCCGAACGCCGCCGCTCGGCGTCGGAGGCAATTTCTTTGCTCTCAGCGATAAATATACGCTAGGGTTATGGGAAAAGCTCACGAAACGAGGCAGACCACTTTTCTTTCGCCCTCCCTCGCTGGCTGGCAGCCCCGGCATGCCACAAAGCTTACTCCGTCGAACCAGTCATTTAGCTGGGGTACATCGAGGGAACGGCTCCCCTCCCATCCCTCCTGGCAGTTGTACTCAATTCAGCATCGGCTTCCTCTCGGCCGCCGTCAGCTGTGCTAGCTAATATGAACCCGAGGCGACCATCCGTCTAACGTCAGTTGTTTGCGTCGCTCAGCCGTTCACTCGCCTTTGCCTTAGCCCAATTGCAGAGGCATCGGGCACTGGAGGCAGGAAGAGGAAGAACGAGGCCAGCTCTAACGACATCAGCTTCGAGGATTCCCAACATAATCATCAAAACTCGTTCACATCCGCCATCTTCTCGCCACAGGCGCATCTGTCCATTTTCCTAAAGCCCCCATGCTTCAGCAAATGCGCCTGGTTCACATGCCCCTTTTTCTTGCTCGGCTCAGCAAAGTACTGGGCTATAACGACGAACCCATTAACCAAACCTCCTAGACGAAACGAATGACGGGTTTTTCCAACGCTGCTACTTGCAGCCAACAAGAATCTGCTGGGTATTTGCATCCCCGGCAGCAGTCGAGCGGCCATCAATCCGCCATCCGGTCATCGATATTAAAACCACCACATCACATGTCCACATGGACGAAATCCAATTTTATGAGGCCACAAGGCAAGGCAAAGAAAGGGGATATACAAGCAAGATGGAAATCAAGCTGCACCAGGCAGCACCTATCCCCAGTACCCAAGAGTCCACGAAACTATGCAATGCAATGTCGATAAACGTCACTGCTGCATCAACCACGATAAGAATAATGAGAACATTTCTCATAGCTATTTTGACAGCAATTGCTAATATCCTCGATGGATGGATGTACGAATCCCATAAAACTCGCTCACAAACCTAGCCTCAAAACGTAGCCAAACAAGGGAAAATCCAGAGATCCCTCTGCGAATGTAGGGATAAAAAGCCTAGTTCGGCTACCACTCATCTGGACTTCAATGTCAGAAAAGAAAAAACCTCAATCCTATCAACCTGGTTCAATGCAAGCCAGTAAAACGGGCTCTGTGCTTGCAAAAGCATCCTAGCCAAAACAAACTATGCTAATAAACAAGTCGAAATGCAATTTCTCAAACTGCAATACCTAGCATCTTCTCAAAAGGCGACCGCAAATATTTACGTGCCAAAATCATTCCCTAACCTCGACGGAAAGTGGCTGACCGAATGCCACTGCGAAACTCCAAACAATAGCCTCGCAATAATAGGGCAGAAATTGAAACCTGCGCCAACAAAGGGGAAGGAAGCCAAAAACCTCATCCGAAAGTCCAGAAAAAGACACTTCAGTCCATAAAAAAATTAAATTGTACTCACCTCTTGCATAGTCCAAGAAGAAATGAAGTATCCAGTCGAATTTCCGGCCACCGAAGTCGTCATGAAATCCAAATTTTGATCACCGCTTTCGCCCAAATCAGATGAATGACCGTTGAAATAAGAAATACTGTTGTCAGGCGATAATATATTGGACACGTTTTGTTCACTATCCTCCGCCGATGAAGAAGGATAATTTGCCGAATTCGTTAAATTTGGACAATTCGTTGAATTTGCAGTCGAAACATCGTTGCTACTAAGCACCATCGGGAAATAACAGAATCCACGAAGCACCGTAAAATGGTGTACCTAGAAAATTGTGCGGATTATATTCAAGTATTTACAAAATACAACGCATGGTTACCTTGGAATATTATGCACAAAATAGACGATGATTTCTAAAATTTCGGAATTTTATATTTTTTCGCCCTTTTTTCCATTTACCGGTTACAGTATTCCTCTCCGCGCACGCAAGAGGTCGATTTGTCATACGCGTCTAGGACCCGCCAATTCAAAATTCGGGATACTGTAAGTATGGCATTTCCAACGTATTGATTGGGACGTTCGTTTGAAAGGCGGTTTCCGACTGATCATATTGCCATGACCGATATAAATTGCAGGTTATTTCAAAATCATCAACATCTTAAAAATACAACAATAAACAAAACACCAATTGCCATCCAAGAAAACCCACAATGTGTAATCGCCGGAAGAGAAATCAAGCAACCAAGATTTCACACTGGTAAAATCACAAGAGTACAAAAATTAAGTGAACTCGAATACCGCAGTCACTGGACAAAAAACTTGGTAATACAGCAAATGGGTAAAACCCGCAAAGCAAAAAAGTAGGAACAATTCGAATAAAGCTAATAATAAAAAAATCAGCACCAAACCTGGGTCAGGGATAATACCTTCATACACGGAATAATAAATAACCGTTTACACAAAAAGTGAATACTTCGAAGATATGAAGATCGATAGCTACTGTCCATGATTGGCTCACTTTCACATTCGTAAAGCTTCCAACGTGCCATTATTATCGATATTGGCAACGCTTTTCGTGCCCATGATGACCGAACTGCGATTCTCCTTTTCGTCCATTAGCTGCCGTTGACGATTGTATTTCTTTGTGATATCCTTGAGAAATTCGCCTTTCAATATTCGCAAGCATTTACGATACGACGGACTCGATCGATACTTGACGATATCGTAACTCGGAGCGTGTGGAAGATGGATGATGAATACGTTTGGCAGTACAATGAAATCGTATCTGAAACAGGATTATACATTTGAAGATGAATGCCATCATCAATGAGAAATTTTCTAACCCAGCCGCATCCAATTCCATACTGTGCGCCACTTTATTCCAACCGAATCCCAGAAATCGAGTATCGAACGGCGGAACTTTACGTCCATCCACGACAACGTATGGTTCGAAATCAGCTGTCCAACTGACCTAAAATCGAATACCTCAGTAATTGATCCAGCAAATAAAATGACACCGCTTACCGCATAAGGAGTAGTTGCTGTTCTCCATTTATCATAATCAGTAGCCGCGTGTCCTTTGGTCCATACGTCCTGCCGAAACGTTTGCAATTGCCCGGTATCCAAGGCGTCCAGAAGTTCGGATTTGGATTTTGGGAAGCTGAAGCGATAACGCAATGTTTCGAATGCTGGTACAACGAATGCTTTTCGATCCATCGATCCTGCAAAAAAAAAACACTGCATTAGCAAAGCAAAATCTGGAATCAAATCAAACCAACTTACCAGCATTGATGACAGCTTCTCTCAATAATTCGTACGTTCCATACGCAGGAAGAAAATCCACATCGATCAAGAATACGAACGGTGCCACTGATTCTTTCAAAGCTACATTTCGCAGCTTATTCGTCGGATAATACGCGCCCTCTTTGTAGACCATATGGTACGCAACGTCGCGACGACTAGCCAATACTGGTGATTCTTGATAGAATTCCATGAATCGTTGAGCTTCGGCGTCGGAAACGTACAAGGCGATGCTGGCCGGACCAGCCCAATTCGTGAGTAGCTGTTCCAACATTTGCAATCGATCCAACGATAATTGCGTCACTAATCCGACGTCTGATTCTTTCTGAAATAAAAAAACATCATTTGCAATACCATTGGAAAGATTAAAGCATTCAGACTTTACCGGTTTATATTCAAAATCCGTGTAGATTAAATGAACTCGATGTATTTGCTTCTTCGCTTTCCACATATCGAAACAATCGTCGTCTTCGTTGAAATCGTTTTCCACTTGATCATCCGTTGAATCGTTGGTGTGGCAGTGAAAGAGTTCGTGTCTCAATAGGTTTCCATCGAATTCCAAGAAGGCCTCGTATTGTTTTCGGAAGAAGTCGATGTATCGATTCTGGCGTCGAGTTTTCAATTTATGCGGCGTATTCCAATGGATCAATTTCAGGTTGCTGAATTCCGTCAGGCATAAATCCTCGCGTGCGTTTTCGTTTAATTGCACATTCCATTGGCAGGGGACTCGAAGTAAAAGCGATGGTTCTCTTTGGATGACCGCGTTGAAGATATCCTGAAACCAGGACATACTCAGAAATGCAAAATTGATTAGACTTCTTACTTTGTGCTCACCTGATCAGCCAACGCGGTAAATCCCATCGTTGGTAAATGCGTTTCAGCCACGCTTCGCCACAGTGCCATCCACGTGAACGACCGCAATTTCGCCAAATCCATCAAGATCAATCCGCTGTTGAAACCGCGTCCGAGCGCTGGCCACGGTTGCTGACCTTTCCATAATTTTCCCAAATACCAATCCGATTGATTCTCCACTAATCCGACAGCTTGAGTGATGTTGAATCGTTTCCAAAACGACCACACTTCTCCGATATCGGCCAGGCTGAGCATATCGGCGTCGAGCACCAAAACCTGAAAGAAAAGCAACCGATATAAGACCAAGAAATAATGAGAAATTTAGCAATTACCTTTTCGATATGAATCGGAAGCAATTTCGGCAGCACCAATTTCAGCAAACCGTAAACACCCGAATAATGCTTGTTCGGAATCCATTTCACATCTTCCACCACGTCGTCGGCGTGGTATAATGATAAGGAAACTGAAAGAAAAATCTTCAATTAGTACAAAACAGAGAATCCATTCTTGTATGCTCTGTCGATCTGAATAAAATTCTTACCTTCAGGAATGTTCCAAGTATCGAATAACGTTTTCAATAACCGATACGTCACAACCGTGTCGTAGATGAAGTGAAAATGCAACGGATTCTTCCGGAAGAATACCAAACTCTTGACCAAAGTGACAACTTGACGAGCAGCACCAAAACCGGCGCAAACGACGGCCACGTGAATCACCTGAAACGAAAGAGTCTGAATATTTTTAAGATCCATGCAATTTTGAAGAAATTTCTCACCTCGCATCTGCTTGGTAAATCCTGATCGCATTTCGATACATCAATTTTTCCTGTAGTTTCTTCCTCAGCATGCGATAATTCCACGGTATTTGAGAAATAACCTGAAAATAAATATGTAGTCAAACTTCACAAACTCATACGATTTTAGGAAGTGATAAAAAATTGACAAGCAAGACTTCTCTCCACTTACCAGGGTTCCATAAAATTAGTGAAATTCCAAGCAGGAATATTGTGATGGCCGCAAAAATTTGCTTCTTTTTCATGCGTTTCTTAAATAACCGCATGATCCAACGAATTTCGATGTAATCCACGATAGACGGGCATAATATTCGTGAACAATAAGCGGCATATGAATAAACAGTTTGGTATTTTATAATGGATTAATTATAAAATTCCACATTTCCGAAAGAAAAATCAACTTTCCCCAATTTTCATGAATTTCCGGCGGACAATTTTTACGCACAGCTAACAAAATAACCGTTATTCCAGTCCTTCCTGCCAAATAAGCTCCGCCTCTTTTCATCACGTGACGAGCGGGAAGGCCTCTGGCCAATCAGACCTGGTCGTTAGCAGAACGCATGATTTTCAAGTTAGCAAATTTCTGGAATCGATCTTAATTCGATATTTCGAGAACCACTGCGACTTGGGGACTGAAACTGTCCACGATTATTGCTTTTCTGGTCCACTATGACATCACAAAAAATCATCAAAATCGCTCAAGCCAGAAGCCTTAAAATTTAAATTTGGAAATATTTTTCGAGTTTTCAAAATCGATTTTTAGCAATTATTTCGTGAACGGTATAGATTTGGGTAACCAAACTTGGCATGCATATTGGTTCCCCCGTCCCCGCAAAAAAAAACTTCGATATTGATCAAGTGGTTGGTCCAAAAATCGAAATAATCGATTTCAAAACACTCGCGTGTTTTTGACATTTTATCGATTATCTCCACGACGGTATCTATCTGATCAATGAAACTCGGTACAATCATGGGCCTCTGGGTCCCCGATGTTCAGCCAAAAAATGCTCAAATCGTCCAATCAGGAGGCCGGAAATTCGAAATTATCGATTTCAGACTAGTATAAAATTTTTATTTTCTCACGACTGGTATTGATCTGATCAATGAAATTTGACGTAAATGCGGGGGTTAAGGTCATCAATACGTGGGCAAAAAATCATGGAAATCGTCCAAGCATAAGGCGATTAATTCTAATTTTCTATGCTTCCAAAATGATCACAAATTCAGGGGGCTTGGCTTACATGTCGAAGCATAGGCAAGACCCAGCCCACTTTTAGAAAAATAGGAATTTTATGCGAAAACGCAGAATTAAAAGTTGAAAATGATCAGGAAATATTCCACTCCATGATCAAAATTATCAGCGTCTGAAAGAGATTCCTGTGAATCTTGTGCTCGTATTTCGCCAAAAATTTCAAAACCCTTGACCGGCTTTCCTGCAATGCAACCTCCAAATAAGCTTGTACTAGCCAAAAATTGCGATCGAAATTTCGCGTTTCAATGACCCGAAAACAAGGTCGCACTAGTGAATGATACATAGAAAATCTCGAAAGTCAATAAGAATGCTTTTATAGATGAATTTGCTTTCATTGGAAAAAGTAAACAGGGTATCGAATTCCAGGTCTAGACTGACACGATTCGCTCAGGAGGATGCTTTTTACAGAAGTATGGAATGCTTGTGGGAAGATCCCAGGGAAATTGTTTGGAAATGGTTGCTTTTTGCATTTTGATTGGAGCAGGGAAAAGCGGTTACAGTAATCCTTGCGGTTACAATACAAATATGCTAGTATAGCTAACCTTTGTTTCAAGATTTCACAAATAATCGATGAATTGTTTGTGCTTCTTGCTAGTCACAATGATTCATGCTAATACACACGTAAAGCGGCTACAGTAACCCGTGAGCACATTGAAATGCTATTCTAATCAGTTTCTTGTCATTCAAATCATCAGTCATGATATTTTTGCTTTCTCATTCTCGCATCCCATTCATCCACATCAGGATACGGAGAAATTTCTCGATCATGATCATGTTGAACAGCCATTTCCGATTTCACGATTATGGGCATGAAAGTTTGATTTTCCATTACCAGTGCGGTAGCTTGTATTTGTGAATCCCATTCGGGACGTTCGGTTTGAGTTTGCCTATTGACCATTCGCGCTTTTTCGCCCCATTCTTGGGCCAATTTACCTTTCCGATCATTACTCATAAATTGCCACCACACTTTGTCGGCGACCATTTCATTTGGACCCAAGAACAATGCGCTGACGTTTTTCAAGGAATCATGGCCTGTACCCATGACAGTTTTCCCGTTCGTCGTCTTCGAGACGGATTCGTGATATTGATCTCGGATACTTTTCGCCGTAGTATGGAATAGGTAATCGATTTGCCTTTGTACGATATTCAAACACATTGTCATGAAGGCTAATCCGGTTACCGTAATCGTTACATTGGCTAAAACTAGCTGCTTTCCTATATTCGGATAAATATCGCCTAATCCGATCGTCATGATCGTCATGACAACGAAATAAATTGCGGAGAAATAATTCCATTCATACGATGCTGGCGGTGGATCGATTGTGAAATAGAAATAAGCCGACGAAGCCAAAATATAAGCTCCAGTTATGGCTATACCCAAAGATAATGGTGGCACTTCATCCAGGTCATCATCGATCGGATTTTGTATCGGCATTTTTTGGCTTTTCCAGAATTGTATTCTGCTTCTTCTACGCCAGAAATAGGTTAGCAGGGATTGTAGTAATCTTCCTGCTCCTGCGAGATAATATAAATTCAACGGGATTCCAAAGATGAGCAGTAGTAAAGATATGCCACGACCTAAATCGGTGCACGGTCGAGTGATTCCATAGCCTAAAAAGGCTGATATTTTTTATAATGCTAAAATTTGCATACTATAAAGGCATGGCAATAGGCATATATTTGAAATTCCCGCTCTCTGTCTCAATTAGAAGGCACTTGAGTTCATGCAAATTTCACAAATTTTTTTAACATACCTATCGTAAATTCTGATGTGGTAACAAATTGGAGAGCTATCCACCAACTTATGCTGGTATCATTCGTATGATTCTCATCGACCTTCGGCCGAACGACGTGACCTGAAACCGGTCACATTTGCATACCAAAATTGCGCAATGAGTACGGGCTTACACGAATCATTCTCGATGACCATGAAAATACCAGTAAATACGCATGTGAATGCCACGAGAATAATCCACGCTATGAAATGTTTCAAATGCTTCAGACCGGTCAAATTGCTGATATTTTTGACCAATGATGTCATTATGAATGGTCAGCAAGAAAAAATGGCGGTCAGGGATAAGGATTATTGGCTATCGTTCTTAGAAAGAAAGTTCAGCAGAGACTGAACGGTTTCAGAAATTTCAAAAAAGCACGGTTCATAAATAATGGATGTAATCATTGTTCACCATGTGACCGCTGCCACTGACACCATTGTCAAACCAAAGGTTGGATCCATTGAATTTCCCGCCTACTTATGACAAAATCCGCTTCTTGTCTGCTAATAAGCGGCACGTCAAAAATCAGCTGAATTGGCTGAAATCCAACGAAATTTTATTCACGAATACAACAAGTGATCAGAATGAATTTCACTCGATTATTATCATCGATTACACGGCGATCAATGGCGAATATTCGTTATACGTCACGAACGATGAGTTTTATTCAAAATCATCCATCGTCGCAAATACGGAAATTGGAAAACGGATTTTCATCCACGATTTTCAATGGAGTGCCATCATCGGGAGTGGGAAGAAATCGAAGAACGATGTGTACGAAAAAAGGAGAAAGGAAAGTCTCGTCGTTCAGTGTTCAAGATTACGACGATTTCAAAGCAAGGGTGCTCAATTCTGAGAAACCTGTGGTGGTAGATTTTTATGCTGAGTAAGTACTGCTGATTTTTGCTAAATCTGGGTTCCAGAAGGCCTTCAGAATTTGCACAAAGTGTTATTGGCCAAGAATTATCTGCTGCCTTTTTTTAGCTGGTGCGGACCGTGCAAAATGTTGGGACCGAGATTGGAAATGGTGGTGGATAATCGTCTAGGCAATGTTTTGTTGGCCAAAGTGAACGTGGACGATTGCCAAGATTTGGCCATGGATTACGGGGTAAGCGTTTACTTCAGCTTCAAGGCATGATCATCTATTTCATCCTTGAGCATTTACTAATGCAGATGCTTTCAAATTTCTGGTCATATTGACATGAACATTCCGAATTCACATTTCACAATCATAAAAATTCATCACTATTCACCGGTTTAGAATAAGACGTAGCAGACAACTCTAAGGTAAACAATAGACCTTGCCTGAGCAGGCGTCGCATAATGGTCCACTTCCATGGACAACGGCTCGTTGGTGAGTGCGCGTAGCCAGACTCACCAATTTTCCATTGTCTATCCCAAACGCACTCACCAGTTTTCCATTGCCTATCCGAGTGGACCATTTTGCGACGCCTGCTCAGGCAAGGTAGTAACGTACACTAAAATTGTCTGCTAGGTCTTATTCTAAACCGGTGAATAACTTCTATACTATTTGCAGGTAGGCTCAGTGCCAACGGTGATCGGATTTCGCAAAGGCCAACCTGTGGATCAGTTCGTCGGCTTACAAGAAGAAGAGCAAATCAACGCGTTCGTGTGCAGACTGGAGAAAGAATGATGTGACCCATGGATATTATACGTTTGGACTCTTTCGAATCCTTTTGATCCGATTTATTTTGGTGATTATTTTTTGTCATGCATCATCATCATATTCAATAATATCATCTATTCTTAAACAGTCGTGCTTCTTGCGTTCATAGCCAGTACTTCAACTGGTTTTATACTATTTTCATGTGATTTTGGTTCAATTTGGTATTGCTTGTGTTTCTTGAATCGGTGCCAGCATCGGGCACATGATAATTTGCTCATATATTTATCGTACGGTTCCAATGATCGCACCGGTGCAGGCATCCAATCCCACGTTCGTAACATGGGAGGTAAGAAAGATGATTTCTGCGTTTGCAACGCATTCACGATTCCGACGAATACCGCGACCATCGCGAACGGTATCAAGACACCCAATAGGACGTCCATACCGGCCATGGATAATCCGACGCATGCCAATGGGAGAATGGCGAATAAAATTACAATATACACCAAAGCGAACCATCTGAATTGGCACGTTTGCTTTCCCAGCCATTTACCCGTATCGATGACCATACGCCTCGTGAATGGGATCGGATAAAATACGATCACTCCGAGTATGTTGAAATATACTTGCACCAATGCCACGGTTAAAGCAGTGTTCACAGCGTTCGCATCTTGAGCTAATGCTCCGAGGACACTGTCGAACGTAGTGCCGATATTCGCACCCAATATTAATGGGAATACACGGTCGACTGAGATCAATCCTACGCCCACCATTGGGGTCAACGTTGATGTGAAAATGGCTGAAATAGGGACAGATTTCGTTACAGTATGCCAGTGACAAGAATCTTGACATCTGGGGGACCCAGACACTGCTGGTCACAAGAGAGTCAACGCTGTGACATTATGGGGCCCTCGGACTCAGCAGTGTCCCCGCATGGGCCTCTACCTTATGCTTGCCATTACAGTACCGCGAAAAATACTCACTGCTGCTCTGGATGATGCCAGTCAAAATAGCCCCGGCAAGAATGAATACGTATCCGGTTAAGAATCGAAAATGACCCGGTAAATCCATATTGATATATTTCCTAACCGCTTTGGATAATTGATTTTGTAAAATGCTATTCATCGTCTTCGATATGCCAGCTAGTGAAAAGAATACGCATAATAATGCGCATGCCAATAGTATTCCACCAACACCAGCATCGGATAAGCTCGTATTCATGAATATAAAGGAGCCTTTGGCTTCTGATTGACCCATGATCAGTGTTTTGAAATTACTCTCGTTCATTTGATTATTGGCTATTTCATTGATAATGGATTTGTCCAATTGGATTATCTGGAAGATGGTATATTTGAATGCCATGTTTGGGCCATTTGCCTCTCGCTGGCACATGCTGATGATGTGTTAGTACAGTATGCCAAGGCATACTGTAGCCATGCTTGCCGCATGCAACGCTAGTATTTTTATGATTACTTTGGTAGTCAAGGGTTTTATGATGGCTTGCAGAAGTTCCGGTTCAGCACTAGCCGTGTAATTTCGTTCTGGTCTGACAGCTTTGACCGTAGCCTGAGCTGCCCTTCTCAGGAATTGAGTGCCGACTTCCAATGGAAAAAATAATAGGACTGATAACCTGAAAAATCAGTTTGCGTCATGATTGACATATGTGGCAAATTTGATCAGCATTGCAAACTGACGATCTTCTAGGATGCATTTTGAAAATCTGAAGCCATTTATGATCCAGCTTGACCAGTGGTCATCAAACCATCAGTTTACAAATTCACTCACCAATTGTATACACTTTGAATGGTTGCAGCTGCGAATGCTCGCCTAAATTCTTCCCTATCCCCGATATGAATAATAGACACCAGAGTACTAGTGATGGAAGTTCCAATTTCAGCACCGAATATAACATAAATGGCATTATCAACGGGAACGATATTACTCGCAGCCATACTGATCATGATTGCTGTTGTTGTAGACGAAGAATGTATTGTCATTGTCACTAATACTCCGATCATTAAATCCACAATGGGATTTTTCAATAGATAATTATCCCTGAATACGCGTCCCAGATTTATGCCTGCGATTAATCTGAACGCATCCGACATCAGACTCAATGCACACATGAATATGTACAGGAATCCGAAGAATAGGAATAATCGAATGATCAGCCATGTGATTGCACCGCATTTTGTCGAGGAGGCGCGTTCTGAAAATTGCGTTTTTTTAGGGCTGATCATTGAGAAATGGAGATCACGAATAGTGTAAATGAATTTTTTGGATTTTTATTATCTATGGAATATATGAATTCTTGCCTAATCAGTCAAGATATCTGCACTTGATCTGATTTCAATCAATGACTGCACTTTATGAGCAAACAACATTTTAAGTAACATTTTTCCAGACCAGCACTTCTTTTTGAGCGTCTCAAAAGATGTAGTTCTGTGTTTCCACAAGCAATCCAAAAATTGCGCAATTCTGCCCAAGCAAACTCGAGTTTAGTGACCGCCCCTTTCTCTGCCTATCAATTTAAAAACTTACTAATCCAGTTCTTCAAACCGTGACATGCATTTTCAGACGACGTGTAACTCCCATTCTCCAGTACAGAATCATTCATCGAGACAGCGTAACTCAACCTTTTGACCGAATTATTTTGATCGTGAGGCATATCGGTACACGCCTGTATTGGAAAATTCGTTGACTATATTTCACATGAATAATGCAAAGTTTTGCACAGTCAGCTGGATGGACGAAATGGAACATAGATAAACCGGTCGAAACGAATGTTATTAGCTATGGTTTTCTCCCAGTTTTTATAAAGTGGCTATCTTTGTATATGTTTGCATTCTCCCATTATCTCCCCGTCCTCGCCTCAATTCAAAACATGAGGCACGATTTCAAGTGGTTCTATATGAGTGGCTTGTACAAAACCTACCGAATAGGAATCAACCCATGTTTCACTAGTGAATCTGAACAATTTCTCGAGTTAAGCTGAGAGAATTTTGACTAAAACGAATATTACCACAACTTGTATCAACATTTGCATTCACCCATTCGTCGCCTGAACCATAAAAAAACTCATGACATTTTGTCGACATGCGGTCATGAGTAATTTCAGGAAAATACGATTCAGCCATGTGTTCAACAAGTTCATCCGGTAAACGCCTAAATCTTGCTCTTTATCTATGCTTACTACCGTGAATGGAAATTTGATTGCTATGGAAAATCAAAGTGTTTACACATTGGGCGTTAATTACGCAATAATAAATTCAGCATCGTTTGCTGAAGCCAATTGAAATCCATGAAAAAAGCGCTCAAATAACCGCGAAAAAATTCAGACACCCGACATAGACAGATCAAGAAATCTGTAATCGCCTGTCGGGCAGAATACCACTGGGAATAGGTGCAACATTGTAATTTTCTTATCATGTCAATGTGCTGCAAGTTTACATCACAATTCACTTGACTGATCAAACAGCGATTCGTATGGGTATGATGCCATTTTGCAAGATACCATATGCCATCGACCGTCAGCCATGGAATATGGTTGTATATGGATAAAAAGCCCGTAATGAAGGACCTGCAATAGCTGGCGGTTACATCGAGCTGTGGATATCACTTCAGTTGGAGGATTACTGTAAAAGGGGATAGGCAATTTCGAAATTTGAAATTCTTAAATAGGCTTGATTTATGAAACAAAAGCATACTTTCCGGATCACATTGACGTGCTGATTCTGAAAATCACGTTCGTTTTGCTATGTAATCGATACTTAGACACTTGGTCAGTATGATCGATTTCCGATACACACGTTGATAGCTCGATTTTGACAGCGCCAATCGATTCTCCGTGCTCGACTGTCCAGGAAAATACAATCACATACCATATTTAGCTTCGATCTGTGCAAAAATATCATTGATCAATGATCATGTGCAGGACAAGGTATTTGCAAAATTTCAAAATCAATAATTTACGTGATCAGTGCACTGTGAAAGCATATTTTCTAGGATATGTTGACATGCTGATCATCGTGGCGTCATTACTTTTTCAATAACACGCATATTGCAAAAATTGATCAGAAAAATCGATTTCTGATACAAGCGTGATCGATCAATTTCGACAACGCCAATCGATAGAGCATGCTCGAATATACAGGAAAATATATCTACATGCTTGATTTGCTTTATTTTCTAAAGAAATCATCATTAATCGAAGATCATGTCCAAGAATATCCACATTACAAATTTTCGAAACTCGAATTTGATGCGTCCGCTTTTCCAAATACACATTTTCTGAGTGATCTAAGCATGCTGATTACAAAAATCATCTTCCTTTTGATATCTGACCAATATTGATGGACCTGATCAGAAATATCGATTTCATATATATCGATTTCTGCTCGATTTTAACAGCACCAGGTGGTAGAGCATGAGCGATTTTGTATAGGAAAATTCCTCACATGTCCTCTCAATCACAGTGATCATTTAATATTGACGCCGATTCGCATGGCGTACTGTAACCGCTACATTCCATTCCAAACCTCTCACAACCCTTTCTTTACTGAAAATTCAACATGAAAAGGTGTTTTATGGATATAATATATATATATATTAGCTATGCTTATTCCAAAAATCGCACTGATATTTCTGTGTGACCGATAACCACAAACTTGATCATTCAATTATCGATCGCAGATCAATTCTGACATGATCACTAGATAGAGCAACATCGACTCTATCGGGAAACATGTATTGCTCAAGATTATCGATTGATTAATGCCCTTGGGATGAGGTCTGAAAGTTCTAACAGCCATGCTATTTTTGGCTTCACCTTTTGCATGCCAATGGCATACTGTAACCGCTCTACAAGATACACTTTCAAAGGCTCCCTCAACCGCAAAAATTGCGCAATATCGGATATTCAAGCATAGATTCCTATGCGAGTGACTTTGCTCTTTCTAATGATCGCATGTATAATTACTTGTGATCACTAATTAGCAAATCGATAATATCGTTTTCCGAAATGCCGATTTTTGATCAAAAGCTCATGCGGTTCAGCGTAGCTGACTGTGTCAGAAAGTATTCTTCTCTAGCAGTGATACGGAAGCCATGTGGGGCGTTTTCCTACACAAGCGATCATGTTCAATCCATTGATCACGGTCTGATCACTTGGAAATCGATAGTTTAAAAATGAATAATTTTGATCAACTTTTTAAATACGCTTGATATTTGCAATCTGACAACGCCAAAAGAAGCAGCATGGCTTTCTTATTTGGAAAACTTATCACTTTCTTAAATATGACTTCATTAGTAGGCTTACGAGAAAGTTAAAAAGTTTGAAATTTCCCATACTTGTACATTTGGGGCATTTTTGTGTGATTTATGCGTGCAATTATGGTCATGTGAGCATGGATCCATATACAGCTGGCAACAGTGCATCATCTGATCAGGTTAATATTGACAAGAAATCGATAGTTCACATCAGGATTATTATTTGCACACTCCGAGTTTGTCTTCCCAATGATTTTTCTCAGAAAATCTTTTCCAAGTCCGCACCATACGCCTTCGAGATGGCGAATGTTTGTGTTAGCCGTGGTTTGTTGTGGAATGACAGCCGGGGCCAAGCTTTCTTTCGCTCGCTCCCTCGTCCCATGTGTTTCCTAAAATAAGGAGGAAATTATAATTTTATCATCCGTCTTCGTTTTAATTGGTGACATTGCAAGTTTCAATCATTCTTCGTAACGGTTGTATTGGAAATTCGTCAACGATGACGGCTTGTTCGCCCGGCGTTCCGTATCGACATTATGATTATTTATTGAAATTCCTTTTGGTCGGTGATTCGGATGTTGGAAAAGACGAAATTCTGAGTTTATTGGACGACGAGGAAGCGGAACCGTCGTTTTGTACTTTGCAAGGTAAAAAAACGGAATATCTGCCGTCAATTATAGTGATGATAAAAGTGGAAAATACTTTTAGCAATCGCTCCAAAGACTACTACAATATTATTGGAAGGAAAACGCGTGAAATTACAATTATGGTAAGGTTTATCTCTTGTGAATTTTTGAATGGTAGAATTAAAGCAGGGACTTTTTCAGGGATGCCAGTGGCCAAGGACGATTCTCGACAATCATACGATCTTATTCACGAGGTGCCCAAGTAAGCCGTCATTTTCTTTGCCAATATTCATAAATTGCATATGTTTCTCTTGTGTTTCAGGGCGTCTTGGTGGTTTATGATATTACCAATCGTTGGTCATTCGACGGGATTGCCAGATGGCTAAAAGAGATTGATGAAGTAAGAATTCACGACTGCCCTTTGATCAAGGGAATCATCGTCTTTTTTATTTCAGCAAGCTCCTGGCATACCGAAAATATTGATCGGTAATCGATTGCATTTGGAATTCGGTCGCCGCGTGACTCGTCAAGATGCGGAACATTTCGCGACGAAAAAGCAAATGGAATATTTCGAAGTCAGCCCATTGGCGTCGTTCAATATTCGAGAAAGCTTGACGGAGCTATCGCGATTGGTGCTGAGCAGGAACGGCATGGAGAGATTATGGAAAAATAATAAAGGTATGGACTGTTAGATGAGCGATGAGTTACTGGGGAACTCATCCAGCTTCTCTGTTTCAGTGCTATCGTTGCAAGAAACATGCTGCCGTTGCGTCGTGCGACATTTGGGTGGCACCGTTCACGACGTGGATCGTCTTCCAATTCCAGTACAACTGCAGCTTCAAATACGATCTTACGCCGACAGTGCTCAGTTGACGGCCACGAACGCCGTTTGGAATACGTCTACCGTACGACGTCGGACTGGTGGCGGTCTTCTCCATAAACGATCCGGTTCGGACGTGTCCGGAGGAAGGCGAAGTTCCAATGGTCCGAATGGATGCAATTCTAACGGTGGAGGATCTTATTTGACCATACCGAATGGCAATTGCAATCTGCAAGGCCGATTGACGAATGGATATCACAATCATCAACGATCATTCTCAGCGGTCATGAGCCCGCTTTGGAACAAACTGCACCGGAATCATCACAATACGTTGCCGTCTACGTCTTCGGCGACTAATCGACGGTCATTGACAACGCCTGCAGCCGCTTCGACTTCGAATCAATCGTCGTCAGATACCGAACGCCGAAGTGAGGAGGAAGACAACGCCGAGAATTCACGAGCCAACAGAGGAAGGCGTGGAACGGTAAGGGAAGCTTGTGCTTTGATGTGAGCATTTCCTGCTTCTCCTGAGCTATCTTTTATCTTCTAAGATGTGCTTATTTCTTGTGGCTTCCTTTTTTTCCTGACCGAATATCTCTTTGAGTAGGTTTTTTTATTCGTTCGTCCATTTGTAATGAGCTTTATATCCCCTAATTCGTCTTATTTTTCGAGACCCTGTATTCGCTGGGTTATTACCCTGTATTTGGACCTTTACATATGCACCGTATTATTGGATTTTTTTGGTAGAGGGCGGCTGGTATGGCAGGCATTATTGTCATGCTGGTTTCATTTTGAGCCACATCCAATTTTCATAAGTATTACTCTCCTCCAGTCCCTGTACATGTACAAGTTTATATATAAGCGATTTTTTGTGTGGTCTCTACAATGATGATTCTTTTGTGTATTGTGTTCTCATTTTATATATTTTTGGTCTAAACCGTGTATGTCTAGCTAGCCTAAACGCATTTTATGCGAGTAATGCATTTTTTTTCTGGTAAGTATCACGCAATATTTTCTTTGTGATCGGTTCTAGTGTACATAATTTCTGTGTGGACAGTAAAATTGACTCGTTCTCGTATTAAATTATCTGTGCATATTATGCCTTATATGGCACTGATGATATCTGATTTGGTGATCACTGCTTGATTTTGGTAATGTGACCCTGATCTTTCAGGTACCGCGATGGGATATCCGGTCAGGCTTTACGTTTACGACGTGACTCAAGGAATGGCCAGCAATTTGGCACCAATGTTATTGGGTAAGATTATCTGGTCAATTTCTGAGCCTCGAACCAGCTCAGTACTTTGCACAAAACAGAAATCACACTCCCACTATTCAGGTCGACCACTTGATGGCGTTTGGCATACGGGCATTGTGGTTTACGGTCACGAATACTTTTTCGGCGGTGCTGGGATCAGCTATTGTTTACCCGTAAGATCAGATTCATCAGAATTTACTTGTGATAATCGCACGATTGTTTTTAGAATGGCACAATCCTCGGTCATCCAACTCAAATAGCGGATTTAGGCGAAACGGAAATCCCGGAAGATATGTTCCACGAGTATTTAATCGAATTGGGAAATGGTCGTTTTGGGTAAGTGCAGTTTTTGGTATTCTAATCTTATCCTTTGGATGAGTGCTGATCGAAAGAATACTCGTTCATGACACCAATGTGAAATGGCTCACAGGCTGATCGGCTCTCTTATTTCAGCGGTAATCAGTATCACTTGATGAATCACAACTGCAACACGTTCTCGAATGAAGTTGCGCAATTCCTCACTGGACGCTCAATACCGGATTACATTACGAATTTGCCATCGGAAATATTAGCAACGTAAGTGCCCATTATTACTTTCAATTTGACATATAATAATGAATGTGAATTCTTTCAGACCGTTTGGCCAAATGATACGACCGTTCATCGATTCCATGATGATGGAAGTATCCGCCAATTCAGCAACCCAAATCGGACGACCGGCCGACGTTCCGCCGATCATTGCTGCGACGACTGAAGCCGTTCATCAAGCTCCGAATGCGATTCCAGTAGTTCGAGGCGACGCAACGCCATCAGCCAACAATCTCGATTCTAGTCAAGGCCGGAATGTTTCGACCTCGGCAACAGCACAACCGAAATCAGATTCCGATGGACAGAAACCAAATCCGAAAGATGAGATGGATTTAGATTGATTATTATGGACAGCGCAGAGTATGGGTATTTGATCGGTTGTGGATATTTCTTTTTATCCAATATGTATGGGATTATTCATTTGCTGTGATTTAGCATGAAAAAACGCATCATGAATTTGAGATCTCGTGTGATATGTTACGGGTTTCATACCCATGATACTTTTGATGATTATCGATTTTGGTGTTTTATGTGAATTCGGAGCAGCTTCTAGTTTACATGGATAATATTCATGCTCGTTATCCTTTCGTATCGGATTACCATCACAATCTCTGAATATCCTCATGGAAGTATACTGTAACCGCTTTCTTGGGGGCTCTAAGAATGTGGACTTGAAATGCAAGCCCATTCTTAGCTTTGCAAAGCCTCGTAGCTAGTCCCAAAGGCCAAATAGCCTTTAAAATATGGATCATCTGGAGACAGCTTTGAATAAAGCTATCAAACATCTCAGCAAAGATCAACCGAAATGGATCCGAGTTCTATTTTGGACAATCGGATCCTTGATTCTGATCGGCTTAACGATCCGTGATATCCATCCGTTATGGAACGAATATAAAACCAATAATCTAGCTGCTCATATTAAAATCGTGTCCGGTAATCGAACCATAAAACCGCCCTCCTTATCATTGCGTATCCCACGATCGAACGTATCTTTACAACGCGTAGCCGAATATTTATATTTCGCGCGTAAAAATTCGAGTCGAAAATGCGACGAATGCGCGAAATTGGAACAACACTCGTGGGATATTTGGAAAGATCTGGATTTTCCGGCTAATTCGAGCGTGATCGCTTATCATAAGCTCTTATCGTCGGCTATATCGGCTAGATTATTGAGTAATAGCGATTTCGACGCGTTGAGCGTGAATAATTCCGATTGGAATCAACCGTTGATCGAATCCGCCTGGGATCTTTTGGATTGCGTTGCGAATCTGGACGCGAACGCGTATTTCGGTAATAACTCCACTCATTGGAAATACTATTGTTTCGGCGATCACGACGTGGACGCGGCGTTACGCGAGGAAAAAGTGAAACCCCTCTTCGATCGGATCGCGGATATTTTATGTCAATATATAAAATTCCCCAAAACGCCCCATCTCGGATGCGCGAGACATTTCCAGAACCAACCGTCCGTCGTATATATGGACGCGTTATATTTCTCCCTACCCTTATCCGCCAACGGCGCCGTGATCGCGGTCAATTCGACCGGCCATAAGAATACGGTTTGGCCAGCGTTGGCGCAAACGAATAATCCATTTCGGATCGTTCAAGACGCCAGCATGTTGACGTGGCCGTTGAGTTATCTGGAAAAAGCGGATATCTTATTCAGTTCCGAAACCATGAACCCTTGGTTATTGGGGGCGGAAGAAAGGGTGTACGTCAAATATCTCGTCATACTTACCGTATCCGAGAAACGATCGTACGTGAATTGTTACACGGAGAGTAGCCCGTCCGTTTGTATGGGTAAATGTATGGAATATAAGATCGTACGTAAATGCGCTTGCGTACCGTTCACGTTCCGCGCCAGCGTGGATTCGAAATTCGCGCGCGGCGTACCCTATTGTAATACGCGGCATTATTCCGAATGCGCCATGAACGAAACGGGGGAAGTGAACGAATGTCGCGCGAAATGCGAGAATCCCTGCGAATATATCTCTTATCAATGGCATATTTCCAAGGATATAATCCCTCGACCGGGGCAAAGATTATTCAATATCCACGTGACGCCGATCGTATCGCCGTTCGTGGAATTTCACGTAGCGGTTAAAGATTCGCCCGCTCAATTCTTCTCGCAAATGGCGGCCGTATTTAATTTATATCTTGGCGTCAGCGGATTATCGGCCGTCGCGTTGGCGTTACTGTCTTTTCAATTGATTTTTAAATCGTACAAATCCAGGCATCGCGCGTCCGATCGGATACCGAACGCGAATAGCATGCGGCTGAGATCGCATCGCGTATTCGAAACGCAAAACGATCGATCGCCGAACGCTAGTAATTCCGGCGTATGTACGATCAATTTGGACGGGTTCAATCATGATCCAAGGCCGGATATGTCGGAATTGGTGGCGTTTTGGATCAAGAAACGAATAGACGCGCACGAGAAAATGTTGGCCGAGTTGAAGGCTAGCATAACTGATTTGAAACGCAAGAAAGTCTAGCTGAATTCGGAAAGGCGCACAATGATGCGTGGAATCTGGAATTCTTAATCTCAATATGCAATGAATGTGTCACAAATATGTTCAAACAATGCGGTGATTTCTTTCTGTAAACATCCATGATCTCATCGAATATTTTTTGTCTTTTATATGCCGTTCTTTCTGCCAATATTCCAGCATGGCGTACTGTAACCGCTGCCGTAGTTAGCTCCGCCCACGTCACGTGACCGGCCAGAATGCGCACACAATCGACAAAGTAAATATTTGTAAGCCGTGACCATTGTGGAACTTGGCTCAATGCCAGTTTTTTTTGGTCCATTATTGGAATTTTGTCTTATTCGATCACTGATCAGTGTAAAATTCTAAAATATCCGATCCAATTCTTGCTAGATCAATTTTATCGGCAATAAAATAAATCCTGGGCTGTAGAAAAATGAAATTGGATAATAACGTCGTTTCGAGTTTCGCCGTGGCGAAATTATTTCGAGAAAATACCGAACGTGTAAACAGTATGGATTTTAATCCGGACGGCCTGTTATTGATTTCAAGTTCGGACGACGATTCCATTATTATATACGATTGTCAAACCGGAACGTAAGTAGAATTTCCTGGAATCTCAGTGTTCCGGATTATTAGAAATTGGGATCTTAGTGTATAGACCCCGTTTTTTCAGAAGAAAACGTCAAGTGAACAGCAAGAAATACGGCGTTGATTTGATTCATTTTACTCACGCGGCTAATACGGCCGTACATACATCGACCAAAATCGACGGTACGTTTGCGCCTAATGATTCGATTTCCGGTAATGAATAATTCCATTAAGTATTCTATCATGTTGGGGGGGGGGGGACCTGGTCTTCTCAATATATGCATTCAATCGTACATTTCCTCATTTTCAGATACAATTCGTTATTTATCATTGCACGATAACAAGTACATTCGATATTTCCCTGGCCACACCAAAAAGTAGGGTCTCATTGGATTATTCCTATGAGCAGAACTAAAATAATCCATTTTTCAGGGTGGTTACGCTCTGCATGTCACCAGTCGACGATTCATTCTTATCCGGTTCATT
This sequence comes from Discolaimus major, assembly GCA_034695185.1. Taxonomy (NCBI): domain Eukaryota; kingdom Metazoa; phylum Nematoda; class Enoplea; order Dorylaimida; family Qudsianematidae; genus Discolaimus; species Discolaimus major. The sequence goes on from JAQIWJ010000067.1 coordinate 30,718, forward strand.
GGATAAAACCATTCGTCTATGGGATTTGCGATCTCAAAATTGTCAGGTACGAGCATTGCTCATATTTTGAACATTCCATATATGGCCTTATTTTCAGGGTCTCATGAATCTTCCTGGTCGTCCTGTGGCCGCGTTCGATCCAGAAGGCCTCGTGTTCGCTGTTGGCGTGAATTCGGAATCGGTCAAATTATACGATCTGCGGTCATTTGATAAAGTAAGGGGACCATTTTTTTAAAGGTCCATGGATTCGACATGCGTCCGTGTTTCAGGGACCATTCAATACGTTCAAATTACCGCAGCAAGACAAGGATTGCGATTGGACGGGTCTGAAATTCAGTCCAGACGGAAGGCTGATCCTGATTTCGACCAGTGGCCAATTGATCCGCGTTGTGGACGCGTTTCAAGGAAGTCTTCTTCATACTCTAACGGTAAGTGGCTGAGGAAAATCCTCAACATGCTGATAATACTGAATACATTCTTTTTTAGGGTCATGCAAACGGCAAAGGACTTCCGCTGGAAGCATGCTTCAGTCCGGATTCGGCTTACGTCTTTTCTGGTAAGCCAGTAGGTTATATTTTCAATATCCGCTTCATCCGCCTTGATTTTTCAGGTTCAACTGATAGCCAAATCCATTGCTGGAGCGTTGAGACGGGAGAGCACGTTTGTCAATTGGCTGGTGAACACAGTGGCCCCGTTCAATGCGTCCAATTTAATCCGAAGTTCATGATGTTGGCTACCGCCTGCTCAGTTATGGTAAGGATTATTTGCTATCTTCCGCATTGATTGGGTTAATGCTGCCCGTTTTCAGGCATTCTGGATTCCTCAAGGCGTTGACGATTGAACAAGATTTTACAGCGGCGTGACGTTTCGATTGATGATAAGTTTATATTTTGGTTCATTTATTAAAAATGTTCAGTTTGATTATTCAAATGATTCTGTCAAGTAATTTTGACATTCTCGCTGGTTTTTTAATGGATTTGATATCCACTCGATGTGGACCACTGGTCTCTTATGTTTGAAATTTTGTAATTTGTGTGTTATTAATCGATATTGATCGAGTGATTATTCTTATCACTCGAGTGGTGAATTTGAAAACGGCGGCAAACCAGTAGCAAACACGGATGTCGTTGTGCGGCCGCTTATGACAATACACAATCCATAATCATGTCGCAAAATGAAGGCAAAAACAAAAGCAAACAGTGCGATGATGCACTGTTTATCAATGAATGCGTGACCGGGGATATTTCTGATGATTCTAGAATTCCAGAAGCATATTTTCCAAGAATTACTCATTTTTCCAACAACCTGACATAGTTATGATCATAGTTAGAAATCCTCATCACGCGACCCTTAAAGTCCTGTACCTAAATTTCTGATTTTTCATCAGATAACGTCCTACGCTTTTTCAGGTGTGTGATAATAAAATATCGGTGCTTCAACCATTGGATTCGGTTAAATTAATTTCCTCATTCTGCACGTAAATTCGACGCGAAAAGAGATAGAGAAATCCGTGAATTTATTAATTAAATGAGCGCAATAAGGACTGTGGCTGTGGATTATGTTGACGACGATCCAGCGGAATCGATTGATGGAAATTCGATTCGTCAACAACAGCAACATTGCCGCGATGCATCGAGTCAAGCTGAATTCGTGAATAAATCGACTTCTATGCCGTGTCAAAATTGCGCTCGTCTACACGCCGATATTCGAGCCAGCGTCAATGATTTCGGTTTACGTCTGAATAAATTCCTCCAACGATTGGAGAGATTGATATTCGGTACGGATGGGAACGGACGGTGCTTCCTGGACGACGATGATCAAGATTTAAGCGGATGCGGAATATTCGGCGTTGGACTCGGTCAAGCCATGGCGGCCGCCGAAGAGGAATTCGCCAAACAGAGAAGCGGCATTTCGACCGGGCGGCAGCAATTTCAACGCGAAAACGGCGAGCTTCTTCCGATCACGTCTTCGTGTACGATACCGAAACATTCGATCTTACGTACGCCAATAACGACTGCAACCTCTGGGCAAGAATCTCGACGAAATGCGAGGAAAACAATCGCCACGTCTTCCTCTATTGCCTCGAATTCGGGTAAGCAATTTATTGATACATCGTTTTAATTGAGGAAATTTTTCCTCGTAAACATACACTGAGTAGGAGGCGGAAAATTCCCATTTTCGCATAGCAATATAATGTAATTCATATTAGAGGACATAATTGATGTTAGCCCGTCAAAGCAGATGCAAACATTTTACTCATTCAGCATTAAGCTGTATTGTATGTTTGTATCTAAATATCGCTCCGTTTTTCAGTTCCGCGAAATACAGAAATTTCATCAGTATCCATGGATCAACAGCATCAGCATCGCGGTTCGGACGATTCGTTGTCGAATTCGGACGACATGGCATTATTGGACGAACAACGCTTGATCATTGACGAGCATAATCATCTAATGGCATCTATCAACGAGGGGAATTTACAAGCAGCTATTGATGGTGGACGCTTGAGAAACGGTACCGCCAATGAACGCCCATCAGCTTATCAAAGATCCGAACTGGCAGCAGGACGAAATGTGGAAAGCAATTTGCAGGTAATGTTTGTGATATCTGGTTCAAGACACACCAGTAACAAAAACTATTTTTCAGAACCATCGAACTGCACAGGAGAAGCTTTATTCGTCCATATTGGGATCGCAAGCGGTGCCAGCTTTCGGTTTAACTGCCGACGATGACGTTGATGTCAAGCCTTCAGTTCGTTTGGATCATTCGGCGGCTACTGGTGGCGACAGCTCCAATTCGGAAGTATTGAGTGGCAGTAGAAAGCGAAAGGCAGCTAGAAAAATACACAAGGTACGATGGTGGGAATCATGAGTCAGCCATGACATTCTAAGTGGCCTTTTATTTCAGGTTCGTCGCAATCGTTGTCAACGTTGTTCAATCCTGTTACCGGAAAGCAATTTGAGCGCAGCTGATTCCGAAAGCGGTATATTGTGCCCGGATTGCATGGATCGTCATTCAGTGACCAACGGCGATCATTTTATGGAATTCGGTGGTGAAACAACGGAACGTCGCGGCGTGAATGATCCGGCAGCTTCCTATTACGGCAGTGGCGCTGGTATGGACGAAAGCGGACCTCTGAACGACGATTCTATTCTATTTGACGACGTGGCTGCGTCTAACGATATAAATGCGGATTCGACCAACAACGCGGCGGCGAATAACGCTAGTGGCAGTGGCATCAACCGTGCAAGGGGAAATCTGGGGAATTATTCAATTTCTGATCAATCTTCGGCAGCTTTGCAGGTAAGATGCTGTTTGATATGTTGGTTCCAAATATTGACTCGATGCTTTTCTTGCTTTCAGTCAGCTCTGTCGGATCTGTGTTACCGCCAAGCGTTGCAACAACCGCAATTCAATGCCAACTCGATGAATGCAGCTACATTGTCGGCCGTCAATGCGCTCCTGTACCCGTTGGGCAATACTAATGCCACCGCGAGTGGTGTGCCTTCCAGTGTGGCCGCTCTATTCAACAACGTTATTCGTCAAGGAACGCCAAACGCCTCGGCAGCTACGACGGACAATCTGAATAGTTTGGCCAGCTCGTACGCGACTTCCCCGAATCGCCGCAATTCGCTGTCAACGCCATCTCACAAATACAGGGGCATGGTTTCGTTGTCGTACAGCGGAGGATCGCCGCCGGAGAATTCGTCATCGCTCCAATTGGCATCCGAAAATACGATGAGTCGCGTTCAGACTCCGGACGGTGGTACCAGATGCGCTAATTGCGAAACTACCACCACGACGGCTTGGCGTCGTGATTCACGCGGCCGACTCGTGTGCAATGCTTGTGGCCTTTATTACCGATTGCATAAGGTAATGTATTCTTTTAATTATGCCTGTTTCTCAAGTAACGAATATTATTTCTCGCAGGTTGATCGTCCAGTGACGATGCGACGTGACGTTATTCAAACGAGATTCCGAAAGAAAGCGCCTTCATCAGCTGTACCATCGCCTTCGTTTTATTACAATCCATTCGACGGCAGCGGTGGATTCAGCGGCAATGATCCTGGTAGCGGAGGATTCAGTGGGAATGATCCCGGAGCACGAGCTTAAGTTTGGCGGTAAGCATTGTTGCTGATATTTATTGTCAAAATCGACACGGCCTTTCTTTTTCAGGCTGTTGATTCTTCAAAAGTGGCGTAACAGTATGCAGCAAGAGATACAATTGCACCGAATTTCTTCCACGTTTCGAGATTTTAACGCATCAATCGTTGGTTATATTCGTCGTCATTGCCAGAATCCCCCTGCAACGGCTTGGATTTTATTTTCGACATGGATCTGACGAGAGCCGAGTTTCTTTTCCCCAAGTAAGCATATTTGGTTTTTGCATAATACTCGCAGCACAGCCACTATTTTTGTGTGGAAGTTGAAATTAAATGTAAATAAGTTCAAAGTTTTTTTTTGCGGTGGGGGTTCATGAATTGTCCTGTTATTTGGAGTCTGATTCTCCCGTTCTTTGCATAATGCATACTGGAGATATGTCGCTTTAGCTTTTTGCCTAAACTTTTCATGTATAGTAACGAGCGTGTACTTCCTTGGAATGTGGTAAGGGTGCAACTGATATTAGGCTTGGAATTTCGATGGATTTTTCTTTATCGGGTGCCGATATTCTCCCATTTGCTTCGAGGTTATGGGTTTTTTGAGACTGATTTTTTTGACTGTGCTAATTTTTATGATAATCTCGTTCCTTTGAGTTTTCCCCCAAATTTTGTATGCTTAGGGACATGTCTTTTTATGAATGGTGACGGGATTTACTTGTAAAGGCATAATTTTTTTGTATGTACAGTACTTATGGACAATTGCTTATGACGCGTGGGGAGAGGGTTTTCTTTCGAATTTTTTGATACGATGAAGCTATACAATCTGATTTATGAAGGGCAGTTAAAAATGAATCTGTTTTTTTGTCCACGAGCTGGTGTATTGCATTTTTTTCGTCATAATATGCTTATATGAGCGTTCCCCCTGTTCGAGGAATTTGAATATCTTCCAATCCCTTTGTTTTCCTTTTTTGGTAGAAGGGTCCAGAACGTGCATTGTTATTTTAAAGGCGAATGGATTTTTCTGTTTTTTTTTGAATATTTACCTTGAGCGGCGTATGTTTGTATATGTCGCAAAACAATTACTTCTTCCTTTTGGGCCTTGGTGCTGTTCTGTTTTGCATAATACCGGAATTCTGTCTGAGATTTTCGTAAAAGCTTTATTTCGTGATCACGATTGCCCTCGATCGATTATGGCGGTTTAATTCCGCTGAAATTTCTGTCATACCCGTTCCTGAGGATAGGCATGGATTTAGATATCCACTGGATATTGCTTATCCGGATGAGAAATTGAGTTTTGATGACCTGAAGTGGGTCATGTATCTTACGTGACTGGATTATCACAGGTGCAGATATTTTGAATCTCATATCCGGATTATCTTCTCATCAAATTGCGCAATCTATGTTCTAAATAACATCTAACGCTAAACATCCATCAAAACTACTGGATAAAGTTTATGAAATAAAAATTTCTGCAGTTCATGACTGCTCCACTAGCCTATGCTAAAATATCTTCTGAGATCAATGGAGATCACTGACAGATCACTAATTTTCTGCAGTCTATTCGTTTTACGTCAAGAATGATTTCATATCGTCCAACGTTTTCTCCAGAACGTTGCGGAATTTCGTGGAATCCGTTTTCGGGCATGATCTCAACGATGAGATGATGAATACGATCTGATCCGATCTAGGATTATAACCGCATCCATATCCGTCGGCCACGACCGGTCCGTAACACATGAACGTGTACGGGAGTCTGGTTGGGACCTGAAAAATGCGAGTCGTGTGATTTGCATTGATCGATTTGGTAATGATCAGGAATGCGAAAGTGACAATTGCGCAATTTTGCACAGGAATTTTGAATGATACGATTGGCGAAGTTGTTAGATTGTGATGCAATTTTCTTGTTTGAGCTGGGTATAAATCCAGTCTTTGGGAAATTTTATTCATCTGGTATGGCAAATTGCGCAATATATTGAGATCTGAGCGTACTGTAACCGCTTTGATGCAAAAGAATTTCATGTATACATTGCTGAAGGAGTTCACTGAAATCTTCTGCGGCACTCCTCAAGAAGCCCGACCCATCAAATTTCTATCCCTCATACTTGACTGGTTGACAATGGGAAACGGAATAATTCGTCGAATAATGGATCTTTGAATATTTCCGGCGGCGTGGCTAAATGCTTTTTAGCCAATTCGCGCAAAGCTACCATATGATTATCGATACCGTATCCGGTGATGTTCTATAGGCAGAGAAATCGCATTATCCAGCGTCTACAGTACGCCTGATTTCGTACCTGTTGCATGACTTTCGTTTGTTTCTCAATTGCTGCTTTGAAAGCTGCCTGTTTTTGATCCTGAAAATGACCAATCAAGCTTACCATTCATCCGAGGATGCAATTGAGGGATATACTGTAGGCGTATCCGATTTTTCCATAGCCTTGACCCAAGCCAACGCTTCGGGTGTAGCTGCTCTGATATTATCTACACGACCTTCTCTGAATCGTCTGGTTGTAGCACTTTCGTAAGTGGACACCAAGCGACCATGACATCTGAATTATCGATTTTTTTAGCCTACTATTAGGTATAGGCATTATTGAAATTTACCTGTAATATGTCAATTGCAACGTGACTTGAATGAACGCATCCGGACTCATGCGTTTGGATTTCGGGAATTCTTTCCCGAATCCTTGATAATCCAATATGACAAAATCCAAATCACCCACCAATCTAAATCCGTAATGATCGGTATCGATTTTGTTGGCGCATTTTTTACATGTACCTTTCAACTTCTTCTTTACATTCTTCAAGCAATAATTCCAATTCCGGTGACACATTCCAAACTAATGGTTTTGGCTGCGATTTCCGTTTCGGTGACCCAATGATTTTCTCGTGCATTTTCGATTCACTGAAATAAATCGATATTAACAGTGATTTTTTGCACGCGTGATTGTGATTACGCGTATTGCACGGCTTCTTCCACGCAATTGATCACCGCAATGCCTTCAGCAACTGAATGCTCGTAATTCATACCACAAGCCCCGTCAGGAGCAAAGATGAACTGAAATTGGCAATGCCAATGATTATCGATTTTTTTCATGCTTGATCAGGGTGGCTTCAGCATCGCAGAAGGCAATGTAGCGGTTACAGTAACCCTCGCAATTTGCGCATAAATCTTTTGTGCAAGGAGACATACTACCATAAAATTTCATGGCCTTCAGCGGTTACAGTAACCCTCGTAACTTTTGCACAGATCTTTTGCGGGTACACACTAGCACAAATATTCAGGACCCTCAGCGGTTACAGTAACCCATGGTCTCACCTGCATGGTCTTATTGAACCATCGATTAGCACTATTGCAATCCACTCCATACCCGTGAAGCATATGCGTGGCTCTAGCGGCCAAATGCAATTCGATATTCTCGATTTCTCCTTTCAATTCCGGCGTGGGTTTATCGAAGCAGACCAAAAACGACGCTGATCTTATCGAATCCAAATGCGCTTTATTGGTTGGATCTGGAAAAATCCGCACGGTGCTGGGTCTAGCAGTGACCATTGCTGGACGTGTCGCGTAGGCGATTATTTTTCATGTCTAAGCAATGTCATGTATGATTTTTTATCGTAGCTTTTTGTGAGTCAAAGTTCTTTGGGTGGCCGACTGACGCCTTTTCTTTGACTCTGAGTAATCGCTGTTTTGACTTGTATTCAGCCCACGCCTACTGAGGCAGATGGTGGGATTTTTATGCGTTGAATTTGTTAGTGTCGAAAAATTCTTGTAGCAGCAAAGACGCTCCGAAAAGTTTGTCTTGTATGTGCCTTCCACTGCGCATATAAAAAAGGCCCAAAATTAGCTGCTATAGGACGCACCTTTCTCCAGGACACCCCTGGCCGTAGCAGCTCTATCTCGATTCACTGCTGTGACTAATCCGATCGGTTCAAGCGCATTTCGCGGTTTAGCCATATCCAAAATTTCCGACAATTGATTATTGATTTCGATTTGGGGAATGCGGTCACCATTGATTACAGTATCCATACGAAAGAACTGAAATTTGAGTACGTGAGCAGAAGCCAGTGGTGCATTAGGTTCGTAAGGCGGCAATTCAAATTTTGGGTACTAAGAAATGTCAATTGCAATGCAAGTCTCTCACTTGATTATTGCAAATAACGATCACATGCTCATTCCCGTTCAATCCGCGATTAGTACGAATATCCACTTTATCCACTGGATGCGCCGGGATTCTGTACGATGTGAATAAACGCCAATATTGCTCCATGCACAACGGATGCCCTCCATCTTTGCCAGTAGATTTATCGATCGGCAAATCACGCCTGAACTTGCAAATTTTTACATACGCAAATTTTGCATGTTCGCTCGCAGAAAATACAGGGAGATAATAAAGTTACTTGGCTACTTTGAATTGGAATAACTTTTGATATAAGCATGCGGTGGACCTGAAATTCAAAATGTAGC